>CM040121.1:52554695-52720413 GCA_022559845.1 Amorphophallus konjac | reverse complement strand
GGCCAGGGAGGTTTGCGTGAAGAGGGCTACAGATTGAGTTTTGTCGGTTTGCTGAAGAGGAGACCTCTCGGCAGCGTAGTTCTCGGCGGGGAATTTTGCACGCCGAGAAGATGGAATTGCTACAGATTTTCATGTTTACAGAGCTCAAATGATGCTCTGTTTCTGGATTTCCTGAGCTTTCTGGTTGCGATTGAAGTCGAATTTAAAGTGCAGGAGGGGGATTCAATAGAAGCTCTCTGAGGAAGGGCCAAAGGGATCTGGAGGTAGAATCAATGGGGAACGAGACCATCGTCTGGATTTCTGAAGATTTTTTGTTTATTTCTGCCGCCGCCGTCTGGGGATCAAGAGATGACTGTCTCTGATCCCCCTACGAACCCAGTAGCATCTAAAAACCGTGGAGGAGAAACCTTTAGCATCGAGACTCTAGACCCTAATCATCCAAGGGGTTAGAATGGAGGGTCGAGAGATTGAGATCGTCATTCGCTAGAATCCGAGGATAACAACGTCTGTAGAATCGGCATGTCCTCTCGTATAGCCGCAGTTCAGGAATCCAAGAGCTTGTCTCTGGTCCTGAACGGCACATAGAGGAGCCTCAAGGGGCCTTGTAAGAAAGCTCGAAAGGGTGCGATGGATCTACCTTCGAGACAGAAAGGGGGGAAGGTGACAGAACCCATGACCATTAGATAAGGGTAGGGGTTCTGTTCCCATGCCTCTGAAGAAGATTCGTATGAATCATTAGACATTTCGCATAAACAATAAGCATACACGGAGGACGAAGATCACATCTCTCAATCAGAGGGAACAGACATTTCAATCAGAGATCCCCAAATGGGTCACGTTGATATCTCATTGCATTGCTCGAAGCCTACACTGATTGTAAAGGAGAAATGCAAAATAAGAAGAGAAGAGAGAGAGAGAGAGACGGAGCTCGAGACCTAAAACTCGCTAGCTACATTGATAATCGAGACGTAGACTCGCTAGATACATCATAGAAACAAAGATAGCATGGGAGGGCGGAGCATTGACTCCTCTCCTCCCCGAAGCAGCCCACCTGAAGCTTGTCTGCTTCTTCCTCTCTTCTGCTTCTTCTCTTCCTCGGCCGAAGGGGATTCTCTCTTGGCAGGGCTCCCTCTCCTTCTTTTCTCTCTTTTTCTGGCTTCTTTTTCTATTCCTCCGGCGTCTTTTTCTTTTCTTGTTCGAAGGGGGGTTTTTATAAGCGTTTCCCCCCTCTCGGCAGGCTTCATCAAGCCTTTTCCTTCTCGCAGACACCATCTCGCGTGCCTCAAACGGCTTCTCGGCGCGCCTGCCTTCAACTTCTCCGGCCACCCTTTGGGCTTCAGCAAGTGCCTCTCGGCGCCACCTTTTGGGCTTCAGTCAGTGCCTCCGCGCCACCTTTTGGGCTTCGGCAAGTGACTCTCGGCGCTAATATTGCAGGCCCAAATCAAAGTGTTTTAGCCACTTTCACAGGCCTATTTGGGTCTTTCAAGGGCATCCTCACCCAAAAAGGGTCTTCCATTGGTGACACATCTTGTATCATTATTAAGGTTTTCATCAGTCCGTAGACAGGGGTCTCATCAGTCCGTAGACAAGGGTTTCATCAGTCCGTAGACAGGGGTTTCATCAGTATTGCCATCTGAATGGTGACAAAACTGGGTATTATCTTATCGACACCGTCACTTGAATGGTGACGAGCTCGGACATCAGCTTTAGTCTGGGAAGACCTCAGCCGGGTATATAATCTGTAGAGACCATTCTTCTTCTGTTCTGACTTTGCAAAAGCCTTTGCAATCTTCATCTGCCGGTACCGGCTTCATCTTCATCTCATATTACATCTGTCAGTAAGCCGACATCTGACTTACCCTGATATATCATCTGTGGATTCTTGGACGAAACGGTAGTACAGCTCTCATTAAAGGGCTGGAGGGTCTCATCAGTCGAGTGACTGCTGCTTTATCAGTGCTGCCGTCTGAGTGACATTGGCACCGGGCATCAGCTTTGCCGACAAGGGTTTTAGCCGGGTAGACAGTTGATGAGCTTCATCATTGGTCTTTCACTGTTGGTCCGACCCTCTTTTCAATTATGTTTTCACCCTTGTTCATTTTCCAGGTGTCAACAGCTACCGGCGAAACTCTCCTTCAATACTCGCCCGAACTGCTTGAAGTGTCGGATGGATCTAGGGGCGAGGGCCCGGAACCATGCTTGGGCGCCTTGGACCAGGGTTGTCGCAAAGGCCCGGCACTTGATGGCATCGGATGCTCCGTGAAGGGTCATCAGAGCGTCGAAGCTGTCAAAGTGGTCAGTCGGGTCGCCCTGGCCGTCGTAGGGCTTGAAGGTCAGAATAAAGGTTCGGGGAGATACCTCTGCCTTCAAGATATGGTCAGAGAACGGGGATTTCTCCTCGTCCTCTGGTGGAGAGGTCTTCTGCAAGGCTCGCAGAGCGCGCTCCTGCTCTGCGAAACGCCTCTCGAATTCTCGCAGCCGGAGGGATAGCTCCGGTTGCCGCTGCACCGTAGGGCTGAGGGGGCATGAAGGCAGGCTATCTTGGCGCTCCCTAGGGACTTCGAACTCCGGGAGGGGACGGCGTGCTCCATGCCTGCCCAGCTTCGACGTTGAAAAAGCCTCTTGCTCTGGAGGGGGAGCTTGCGAGGGTCCTCCTACTTTGTTGCGGATGAGCTGTTGTCCTCGGAGGGTGAAGCGGCCTCCGGTGGTGTGCTGGGACACGTTCTCACAGGGAGGGCTCTCCGGAGGGCCGCGTGACCTTCCATCCCTGGCCGCCTGGGTCCTCATGAGTTCCACGAGGACGTCCAGTTTCGCGTTGAGGGCTTGGAAGGCGTCGGCGCTGCCGTTGAGCGGCAGCCCTACCGTCGTGGGAGGAGGGGGCGGCAGCCCGACCGCAGGCGGAGGGGGCGATCCGTCGGTGGGAGTGCTGGCACCGGAGGGGGGGTTTTGGGAGGCTTGTGAGGGGCCTTCCCCCGCCGCCGCCGTGGCCTTTCCCCTGTCACCGGCGGACCTCCTCCCTGAACTTCTTCTCACCATACTGGCTCGTTGGTCGTTTCCCATAGATGGCGCCAGATGAAGGGGCGTGATCTCGCGCTGGTCCTGAGCTGGGAGGATGATCACCGGGTAGTGAACTACAGAGAAAGGGAAACGAATCAGGGGGCCCAGGGATGGTTCCCTAGGGAAACCCTCCGATGCTTAAGTCAGTAGAGTAATGGTGGAAGGTATTGAGGGAGGTAGAAAGAGATGCGCGAGATTCCCCAACACCATGATGGTGAAGTGATTCCTGCTCAGGGAGTGTTAGGCCTATATCTGCCTTCTTTGCCGTCGGAGGGAGTCCCTGGTTTATATAGCGAGCTCCTATGATGAGTTCCATAAGTTGAGGAGTTTCAGGCGGGAGTTACGTCCTCATCATGGGATCGTTACGTTCTCATCGTGGGCTCTTCATGACCTTGGGGGATTGTGGCTCCCTTATCCCGCTGAACTCCTGCTCATAAAGGACTGTCAACTGCTGCATGGATAAATATTTGTCAGTCGATCCAAGCATGAGAAGTGCGAGCCCTGTTCGGGCGATAGGCATAGCTCGGATGCAATCAGATCGGAGTGGGCGCGGAGTGCTCGCCCTTCATCCCGACGAGGGATGGCTTGGGCATGGGTCTTCCTCCGTTCTGGCATTCGGACCTTCCGAGCCTAAGGGCCGCCGAGGAAGGATGGGATCCCGAGTGATCTTTATTGGGCTTTTCTGCCGAAGTGGGCCCTAGAGGGCTGTGTCCACAGGCTGTCACTTGGATGAGCTGAGCCTCGTTCGGTCATGATGGGCCTAGTTTGGCTGCTCTTAATTGGGCTACAGAAATCTCCCTCTCTAGTAACCAATGAGGAACACTTCCTCGATGTTCTAGTCACCCAGAACAAACACATGCATAGTAGAGTTCTGTGCACAAACACTTACCGTGCTACCAAGCACGAACAGACATAAATAAAAAATGAAATAATCAACAAAAGAAGAAAAATAGAAAATGAAAATATAGCTCTCAAATTAGCACGAAGACTTTGGATTTGATCCACAAGTCTTAGATCAACAGATCGGCAATGAAGGCTTCTTGGCTGCTGACGCTCTCTCTCTTTTTGCAATAGATCTAGAAATAGCTCGCTAACTTGGTGGCTGCTCTCTCTCTCTCTCTTGCTCTCTCTCTCTTCTTCTTCTCTCTATCTTCCTCTCTAAATTCTCTTCGAAAATACTTCTGACTTTTCTTCTGCTCCCTTCACTTCTTTGTAGCTCACAGCAGCCACTCTCCTCTTGAGCTTCAATCTAGTATTAATCCCTTCGAGACAGAGAATATTTTCCTAGAGGCCCACGCGATCAGGTCGTTGGAGTAGAGAATTATTTTCCCTCCAAAAGGTGCCTTCTAGAAGGTGGATCCCTCGTACACCATCATCCAAAAGATTGGGCTTCGGATCACGTGCTAGAAATGGGTCCCGCTGCTTAATCAAAACTTTGTCGCATAGGGTGCGTCGGCGCAATGTCCTTGACTGCGTCGACTCATCGTTCATTCGTCTGGACGAAATCTTGCTGAAATGCACAGTTGTGTCGACTCCATGATGTTGTTGCGTTGACGCAATTTGTATTTTACTTGAAAGCTGTCTGGAAAGATCTTGTTGCGTCAACGCCACATGGTTGTTGCGTCGACTCTTCATTCACGTTGCTTGGAGAGCAGCTCTCTGGACTTTGTGTTTTCTTCTTCTACTATGTCGATTGTGGACACCAAAAAGTACACGCCCAGATATCCTGCTCGGCCTCGCATCAACAACGGCGCCGAGTGAAGAAGCCCCGGAGAGACTGGTCATCCGGACTCCCCAAATATGCACACTGCCGTGAAGCCGTCCACGGAGTCACGACAGTGAAGAGAAACCAACTCCCGGGAAGCTCATAACCCATGGTCCCCGAAGAAAATCAAATGGCCCGCAACTTGTATTCACAAGGGGCCCAAACCTGCCCCAGCGGCACGCCCTCTGGCCGTCCAGCGGCACGCCCCTGTTGCCCTCCCAGCGGCACGCTCCTCCTAAGCCCCAGCGACACACCTTCCCTTGAAGCCCCCCCCAGCGGCACACCCTTTGTGCCCTCTCAACGACACGCTTCCAACTCCCTCAGCGGCACACACCATCAAGGCCTCCAGTGGCACGCTCCAACTGCCTTACCCGGCACACCCCTGTGCCCCTCTAGCGACACACCCTGCAGAGGTCTTCAGCGGCATGCTCATGCGTCGCCCTCAGCGGCACCCTCCAGCGGCACGCCCTTAACACCCTTAGCGGCACACTACCTGCGGCCGTCCACCGGCACACCCCCAGGTGGTCTCCGCCCTGCACGCCCAGAATGGGCCTTGACCGGCGCACCCTGCCACCTCTTCTACCGGTGCGCTCGAGCGGGCCTTCCTCGGCGCACCTACAAGCCTCCTAGCGGCACGCCCTTCGGGGCCTCTCAGGGACAAGCCCTGCAACCCTCTCAACGGCACGCTGGCAGGCCTGCTCAGGGGCACACCTATTGTGTCTTCCAGCGGCACGACCTTTTGACCTCTCGGCCGCACACCTTGCTACCCGGTGCAACCGGCAGAACGGACGTGACGCCCATCCCCTACGGCTCTTGGCGCGCTGCGAACTGGATGAGGTGTTGCCCAGGGAAGAAGTCACGCAGGCTACCCCCTGCCACCGAGGACGACGGGGTCAAATCCCATTTAATGCCGGTCTGGACTCCTACCGTTGACGCCCCGCCGTGGAGGATATAAAACCCCCGCTCCTCTGCGATGAAGAAGACAGACACACACACGCAGACAGTGAAGAGGAGAAGAGAAGAAGAGAAGAAGAAGGAGAAGAGAAGAAGAGGGAAGAGAGGAAGAGAGGGGAGTGGGCTCGCCGCTCCACCCACCGCCGCCGTCTGTGCAAAGAGAGAAGAAAGGAAGAGAGGGGAGAGTGTTGTTGCTCCACCCACTGCCACCGCCTGAAGAGAAGAAGAAAAAGAATAGAAAGAAGAGAAGAAGAAAAGGGGGGAGAGGGCCTGCTGCCCTTCCCCTCCCCGCTGCTACTTCTGCTCATTTGCCTAAAGGTAGACGCCTTTCCATTTCTCCTTGGACACCAAGGTCCAACACTTCTATCCTGAGGCCCCTTGAGTCTCTCTCCCTCCTGCCAAGATTTCCTTCGGCCTAGCCAACCAGCATCCCCAGTCCACCCTTAGCCCTTCTGGCCGGCATGCCCGTGCCTTCTTTGCCTGGCACACCTTGTGCTTCACAGCCCGGCACACCCTGGCCACCCTTAGCCCGGCACAGCCTCCCTGGCCGGTGCAGTCCTCGACCCCTTTATCCCGGTACACTTGCTACCTCCTCTTATCGGGTGCACCCCAGCCCGCCTTAGGCGTGGTCCCCATTCTTTGATTTTCCCAGGCTTTCCGAAGTTTCATCAAAGGTGTTGTTGCCCATGGCACACACCTCAAATTGACGAGTTCCGCCACTCCATGTGGGCGTGTTCCCTTTATTTCCCTTCCCATCCGGGTCAAGGGGAGATGCTGTGGAATTTTCGTTAGAAATAAGAATACATTAAAAGACAAAATGAAGCAACATATAAAGGAGATAAACAATAAAACACTTTAACTGAAACAAGAGAACCACGGAGATCCCGAATAACTGAACACAATACATCCTTATGACGGACTGATGAACACAACCCCAAACATGACTTACGTGAATAAAAGAAAACCAAATCAAGAACCCCCGCATGCATTCCATGAATAAAAGAAAACCCTTCCACATGCCCTCAATGTGCATCGACCTTGGCCAACTGGCCCCTCACGCATCTCATATGTGCTTAGACCTTGGCAGACTTCGCCCATCATACACCCTATCCGTGCCTCTAACGGCACGCTCCAACCGTGCCTTCAACGGCACACTCCACCGTGGCCTACCCGGCACACCTAGCCCCAGGCCTTCCCCGGTACACCCAGCTATGCCTTGGCCGGCACACCCAGCTGTGAGCGACGTCACGCGGTTCGGGGGAGAGCGGTGAAGAGGAAGCGGAGAGCGCGCGGGCTCCTTCTTTTTTGTTTGTTTGGTTTTGTTGTTTTGCTGCAACACAGAGATGAGAGAGAAGAGAGAAGGGGCCACCACGGGAGATTGCTCCGGCGGAGCGAGCGGGACAAGTATAATATAGCAAGATATGGGGTTCAAACGGCCATAGCGGGAAGTGACTCGCCGCGACCTCGGGGGGACGGGAATGGTGCAGAAATTAAATAACAAGAATTGAAACGGCCATTGGGGAAGTGACTCGCCGCGGCCTCGAGAATATGAGCAGAATATAGCAGAATATAAAAGAGAATATAAGAACAGAGATTTAAACGGCCATTGGGGAAGTGAATCGCCGCGGCCTCGATGATATGAGCAGAATATAACAGAATATAGAGAGAATATAAGAACGAAAATTTAAACGGCCATTGGGGAAGTGACTCGCCGCGGCCTCGATGATATGAGCAAAATATAATAGAATATAGAAAGAATATAGGAACGGAAATTTAAACGGCCATTGGGGAAGTGACTCGCCGCGGCCTCGATGATATGAGCAAAATATAACAGGATATAAAGAGAATATGAGAACAGAAATTTAAACGGCCATTGGGGAAGTGACTCGCCGCGGCCTCGATGAAAAGATGTAATCGCCAGGGGCCGAAAGACCCCAAAATAAGAAAGTGATCGCGCCTACCTCAAGAGCGGGAGATGGCGGGTTGCTTCTTCCTCTCCTTCCGGCCGGCCGACGGAGAGGGCTTTCCTCGGGTACCCTTGCAAAACAACGACAAATAAATGACAAGTGGATTAGAAAGATGGAGGTGTAGTATTCAAATCCTTGCGGTAAAAATAACGAAATGATGGCAAGACACACACCTGGTTGGTGTTATCTTTTAAACCCCTCTCGGACTCGAGTAGGAGGAAAATGAGATGATGGATGCAAGAAGTATAAGAGAAGAGGCGCCCTTGTGAAGGGGGATAGAGGATGCAATATGATGAATGTAAAGAACTATGGAGAAAAAGGGGAAGAAAAGACTTATTGGATGAGCCGAGGGTGAAATCCGGCGGAGCTCCGGCAGCGTGGGGACGACGGGGAAGCGCGGTGGATGAAGACGGCCTTCCTCTCGCGAGCGTGAACACCCGAGAAGCCGGCAGAACCTCCACCTACAAAAGAACCCACGGGTTAGAAAATGACTCCGTAGCCTCTGGGCTTCGGCAGCCTATCGGATCACTGCTTCGCTCCCCAGAACTGAGGGGGTGGGGCTCTATTTATAGAGCTCCGGAGGGTGGAGGCGTCCAGGACTCTGGACATCTCCATCAGGGCCGAAATAATATTTTATTCTATTTTTATATATTTTTTTGGAATACTTTTGTGGAGGCGTCCAGGGCCCCAGACGCCTCAAACAGGTCCACCGAAAACCGACTATAATTTGGCTTTTTTCACACACGACAAACCGTCGTTCGGTGGGCGGCGCCCGTGAGGGAATTGATGGAAGCGTCCAGGGGGCTGGACGCCTCCAAAATTATATTATTTTATTATTTTTCTTTTGTCTTTTATACCAGGCTTGGCATTATATATTTTTTTATATGTTTTTATGGAGGCGTCCAGGGGCCTGGACGCCTCTATTAATATATATATTTTTTTATTTATTTTTTTGTTTTTTGTATGCCAAAGACCCACCCGGGTCCTCGGACAACGTGTTGGCGGCTGCCCGACAGATACCCTTCTTGGTTCCAGAACCTCTGATGCGTCTGACTGGTGTTGATGCCGTCCGAATGCCGTGACGAGATGATTCCGGATGCCGAAAAGGGCGGAAGAAGACTCAAGAAAAGGAAGCACTCAAGTGATTCAAAATGCGTAAGCCGTCGCGGGGCGTTGTATAGTAATATGAGACTTTCTCATGAGACGTCAGGAATGGCGTGTCTACAGCTGTCCCGCCTTGGCATCTGCTTTGCAAGGGAGCGATACGTAGTGGAATGGTATGGAGTGGGAGCGGACTGATAAGTTGATGCCAAGGTGTGATGAGACACGCTTTTGACGTTACTGTTTGGAATCTTTCCTGGAGTTTCAATGAGGCGACCTTGAAGAAGGTCTTTCAAATATTGATGATTGCTTGGACGGAGATCAAATAAGGGAGGGTGAGATGTGCGCTCAGGCACGAAACAAAAGGAGACCAACTTCTCGGTGTGGAAGTACCTGGGTCATAAACCGGAGGTTTCACCTTTGGGGAGCGGTTACCAGCTAATGTGGAAGTGCTGCGGCCAAGGTGGGTCAAAAAAGGTAAAGGAATATCTGAGGGTCTGTCCAAACAAGGGTCTCCTTTGGAAGAGCAGCGTCGGGGCTGTCTCAAGGAAACTCAGTATTTCATTCGGAGTGGAATATCTCATATTTGTGGGAATTGGAGCACAACGGCTTTCACAATCGAATCACTTGAATGATCTTCCGCAATAAATCAAAGTCCTATATGAATGCATGCTGGGTTCAAAGAAAAATTTAAAACAAACAAAAATAGAAAATAACCAAGGATAATATTGTCAACTTGTGAAGAATGGGTCAGAATACCGACCCGGTGAGCTGATACTGGGCTGGGGCCCGTTTATCCGCGCACCAACTCACTGAATGGAACCGTCGTCCCCATTCTATCACAAGTTGACGGCCTATCCGTACAACCCAAATTCCTCCGGGATCATCATCATTTTTGTTGAAGGGGAATTCAGATCCCAGATTCGTTCGAGCCGCAAGGTCCTTGACAAGTTCTAGTAGCGTAAGTATCATATACTACGATGCATGACAAGGTGGGACCAACCAATGAAAGGTGGGACAGGAGATAGGACAAAGACGTCCGTTAGTAAAACCTGCACAGGCCAGCAAAGGTTAGCAACATCATAAAGTAGCAGAATGATAGCAGAAACGCACCACGGTTCAAAGGAAATCCAGACAAAATCCTGATAGCGACCGCTGATGTGACATGTTCTGTCCTGTAGCGATCTTCCCTTCCTATAAGAACTCCCCTTAGGCTAGTTCATTCAAATGCACCAAGGTGGGTTTTGGAAGCTCAGGAGAGGAAGGAGAGGAGAATCTAGAGATTTCAGCATGGAAGGAGAGTCTTCCCGCGTTATGAAGAAGAGCAGGCCTAGCAGCGAGATCAGGCGACTCTCCGACCTCGAGGGTCATCTGAGTGGGACGATCATGTCGCATATGGTAAGCTGACTCTTTTCAAATTTCTGCACGTGAACCTTCTTCTTACTTCCTTCATTTCTTCTTTTTTTCTCTCCCAGCCATATCCACTCTTCCCAGGCCCGAGGAAGTTTTCCAAACTGCCATGGCTTTCAAAGCTAACTTCCAATATCTCCATTGGCATGAGGGCCATACTCTCGAAGTGGCATTTGCAGGGGCTCCTTATTCATGCCAAACATTACGAGAAGATTCGTATAGACTGGGCGGCTATGGGCGCACTAGTGGAGATCTGGCATCCCCAGACCCACACTTTTATTTTCCCGACCTTCGAGGTGACCATCCTCCTCGAGGAGGTGGAACTTCTGCTTGGTTTGAAGAAATTCAAGAGTGACGGGAAGGTGAAGGCTATGCGGATGCTGACACGGGGGACTTCTGAAAGCGTCCTTGGAAGCTTCATGCCGCCCGACGCAGCCAAAAAGGTCCGTACTCAAAAGGGGATCGATCTCCAAAAGCTTGCGAAGTGGGTCATGGACGCCCTGAGAGGGTCACCAGACGATGACTATTTGGAGGGAATCATGAAGGGGTTCACTATCTGTCTGGCGGGTGCTCTCTTGTTTCCTTATACCGACAACATAGTGGAGGAAGACCAACTGAGTGCTATCCGCGGGATTTGGCGTGGAAAGAGGGTGGGACCCGCTGTCCTCGCCTACCTGTATAGTGGCCTTACTGCCTCGAGCATGGGTAAGCCTCCATTTGGTTGTGCACTTGTCTTGAATTGCTGGCTGGATTTGCATTTCAAATTCGACCACCGCGAGGGAATGCCAACCGCTTCGAAGCTCTTCCAACAAAGCCCGCTTCACCACATAGCCGACGTGTTAGGCTTTGGTGGTACTGTAGTGAACCGCGTTCCGTGGCTGAAGAAACGTGAAGACTGGCGGTCTCACTTCCGCACCGTGACACAAGGCTTCTTTACTTGCTCACCGGCATGTTTGCTTTCGCTAGATCTCCTCATGAGATCTTCCCCCGAAGTTGATCTTCAACTGATCGGCGCGACCGAGTTCGTCCTTTACAGTGCGCATCGGTGCTGTCTCCAGATTGGCATCCCACGTCATTCGTTCCCGCCACCGACTGGCATTGTTCCTTTGAAGAAAAGGGAGTTGGGCACTGAAGCGGACGCGAAGGAAGCGAAGGCCATTAAAGCTCCATGGAAGACAAGTGTTGCGGGAAAGGCCTTAGCGCACGTGGTGGAGGAATGCGAGCCGTGGAGGGCTTATGTAACCGAACTGGGGAAGTTAAGGCCTAAAGCGCCTAAGCCCCTGATGTAGTTCACTCTGCTTTTCTGATGGAATAAAATTTGGCATTTGGATGTTTCGGACCCCCGTCCCCTTAATTCTTATCTTTTTTTATGGTTTTTTTTCTTTGTGTTTTTTTTATTTTGTTTGGATTATATACATATTCTTATATAAATATATTTTTTTGAAAATTTTTTATTTTTGGGGCGTCCAGGCGCCTGGACGCCCCTAATTTTATTTAATTATTTTATTATTTTTTTGACAATTTATTTTTGGGGGCGTCCAGGGTCCTGCACGCCCCTATTTTGATTTTTTTTTTTTTTTATTTATTTTATTTTTGGGGGCGTCCAGGCGCCTGGACGCCCCTATTTTTTTGAATTTTTGAAAAAAATAAAAATTGTGGGGGCGTCCAGGCGCCTGGACGCCCCAATAAAAGGTCATTCTATATATAGGGGGGCTCCCCCCTGTTCACTTATACTGTTCATTCCGACCGTCCAGCCACTCCAAACGACCCATTCTTAGTCCCAATGGAGCGAGGAGGATCGAGTCAGGGTCCAGAGAAGCGGAAACGACTGGCTCGTCGTGCGAGGAGGTTGAGGGATGATGCCGAGGAGGCCGCAGCAGAGGAGGTTGCTGCGGGGGAGGAGATGGAGGTGCCTCTCCTGGCCGCGGAGGCCGCTGCGGATGCTGGTGACGCGGGAGAGGACGATCACGACCCGGTAAGTACCTCGGAATTCTCACTTTGTGGTTCAATAGGCTAAAACGGGTGTGCGAGAGGCTGTGAGAGAAAGGCGGGTAGTGAGAGAAGGAGGCGTCCAGGGGCCTGGACGCCTCCACGTTTTCTTTTTATTTTTGGTTATATATTTATTTACGAAAAGTAATAGAAATATAATAAAAATAAGGAGGCGTCTTGGCTCTAGGACGCCTCCATTATAATTAATATTTTTTTTGTTTGACTTTGTTTTTTCTTTTTTCTAAAAAAAAAAATAAAGGAAAACCTGGACGCCTCCACAAGAAAATATAAATATTTTTAAAAAAAGTAAAAATAAAAGAATAAGTAGTATATATACAGTGTTATTGTTTATGACTGTTCATGATGTTGATGTGTTCTTTGTTGGTTTTGTGGTTTGCAGGGCGTGATGAAGGGCCGGATCAGCTGGTCCTTGGTGGTGGCAGCATACCGTGGGCTGCCGGATTTCCAGAGGGCGCGTGTGGACGCCATGGGCTTTGGAGCTTTCCTTAGGATCGAGCCCTTCCGGCTCGACCTTCCTCTTATCCAGGCACTGAGGGAGCGGTGGCACGCACCGAGCCGGGCGTTTCTGATGCCCTGGGGGCACATGGTGCCGACGCTGGAGGACGTGGCTCGGATCACCGGGCTACGAGTTGACGGAGAGGCAGTCAGCGGGGTCACCTACCCCGACTACCGAGAGAGTGCCCTGGACCTGCTGTGGTTAGAGACGAGCGTGACTGATAGAGACAGCAGGGTAGTCGGCCGAGTGGAGATCATGGAGGCGCTCGGATTCGTCGACCCGCGTCAGCGGGTTAGCGAGACTGGAGCGGAGTTCTTGGCTCGACTGGAGGGGGATGCTCGTGCAGCTTTCACCCAGGATCCGAGCGAGAGGGAGCTGGTGGATCTAGACCTTTGGAGGTTTCTTTTCTTCTTCCTGGGCCGCCTTCTGCTGGGGACGAAGGGGGGTGGCATCCACTGCCGTTTCCTCGGGATCTTGGCGGATCTGGACAGAGTGGGACACTATGC
Organism: Amorphophallus konjac; assembly: GCA_022559845.1. NCBI lineage: Eukaryota > Viridiplantae > Streptophyta > Magnoliopsida > Alismatales > Araceae > Amorphophallus > Amorphophallus konjac. Next base: position 52,707,147 of record CM040121.1, on the reverse strand, counting down.
GTGGGGGGCGGCTCTGCATGCCCATTTGATTGCTGATCTCTCCCAGACTTCGGAGAAGGAGACGACAGTCAGCGGCTTCGCACCTTTCCTCCAGGTAAACATTTTATTTATGCATTCCCACAGTTAAATATGCAATTATTGTACTAATGATGTATGATGGATGCAGGTGTGGAGCTATTACTATTTCCCGATGGGGAGGGCTAGGCATGGGAACAGGAGGGCCGTGCCTCTGGCGCGGCGGTGGAGGCCGGTCGTGGTTGCAGCACCCTACGGCTATCAGCTGGCGTCGCTTCGTCGGGAGCTGAGCGAGTATCCCGAGGCCATGGTAAGATGCGTATGATTTTTTTGTGTTTATGCATGAGACTGAATGGTAACTAGCATAATGTATGTATGGTGATGCAGGTGGTGTGGAGGCCCTACCTGGGCATGGGCGATGCTAGCCAGCCCTGGGTTGTAGCGGGTCTTCCTCGCTTCAGGCGGGACGTGTGGGTCCATTGCCTGAACGAGATTGAGCCGCTGCGGCTTAGACTGGTCATGAGGACGTTGGGGCTGGCCCAGGAGTGGGTTGACGTAGATGCGCCGGCCCGCATTGGGCGGAAGACCAAGAGGAAGGCGAAGATTGTGGACTGGCGTACGCGCTTCCCAGCACAGTACCAGGACTGGCAGCAGGGCGGGGTCCCAGTGGTGTCCCACGTACAGGACAGCACAGACTACATGAGACGGTACCGAGCTACGTACGGGGACCGCCTCTCCTTGGGTGGTATGGCAGGGGTAAGTGAAATGAAATTGCTCCACCTTTCTATATGTATATGCATGGGACACTAACTTATGTGTAATGCAGGATGCTCGTGATACCATGATCGCCGACCTGCGGGCCCAGTTGGCGGACGCCAGGCGACAGTTGGTGGCCATCCGACAGGAGTTGGAGATCCTAGTGAGTTTATGCAATGCATTTTTTTGTGACCTGGATTTTTGATGCTTAGCCTTTGACTGACGTTTGCCCCGTGTTTCAGCGGGCCCACCAGACAGCGACAGCCGGGATGGCTGGCGGAGCGGGTTCCAGTTCGCGGGGCCCTCCTCCGGAGGTTTCTGCCCTCCAGGAGCAGCTGGCGTATGCGGTGGCTCGGGCTGAGGAGGCCGAGCGTGACCGCGAGGCTCGAGTGAGTGCTTGCTTGGCCCTGACTCTCCTTCTGGTTGCTTTCCTTCTATCACTGTTCTCTTATGGTGCCATGCGTGCTTTGACAGGTGGCCGAGATTCGGGAGGCCCTGGCCCGTGCTGTTCGTGCTGAGCAGGAGCGCGACGCTTGGGTGGCGGAGCGTGACGCCCGGATTGCGGAGCGTGAGGAGGAGCGTCGACGGGAGGCTGAGGAGCTCCCTCGTGACGTGCTGGATCTGCGGATCGCCCTCGAGCTGTCGAAGAGGGAGGCGATGAGAGAGAGAGAGGAGAGGGAGAGAGAGAGGGAGGAGCGACAGCGGGATCAGACCGAGAGGAGGGCTCTGGAAGCCCAGCTGCTGGAGCTCCGATTGAGTCTCGGCACGGCGGAGGGGAGGCTTCGGGAGAGTGAGGAGCGGTACCAGAGGGCGAAGGAACGCGGGGCGCGACTTCGTCAGTCTGGTTCTTTTTCCATGGGCAGCTATCTGGTCTCTTCGGCCGAGGAGCGTCGTCGCGCCTTCGAGGCTGGAGTGCCACCGCAGGGCGAGGCGAGCACGGCTTCTCAGGGTTCGCAGAGGCCCCCTAGGGATCCCCGGCGGAGGAGGGAGGAGAGAGATGACCAGGAGGGTGATGGTGAGAGTTAGAGAGTTGTTTGTACACATCACCTTTCTCGCTGTATGATGTACTTTCGGCTATTATATGAAATGAAAATGGCTTTCTTGTGTTGTGTGTACTTTTCTCTCTCTCTCATACTTTCTTCTTTGCACTGAGTTATCCTTTGAGGCATGCTTCGCGAGACCTTGCCCTGAACAGCGGGGAACTACGCTTTGCACGGGGGGATTTTGTTCCCTTTTCTCCCTTTTGGGCGCGTCCAGGCGCGAGGACGCGTCTTAATCCTTGATTTCAAATTTAAAGCGACGGGTGGTCCTTCTTCTCCCGTGCCTTACCCGCAAACGAGCCCGCCTTCTGCCGAAACTCGCTTGCCCCCCTTTCCGTCTTCCTCTTCTTTTGATCGATGGAGTTCGGTGGGCCCGACCATGGTGAAGGTGGAGAGGGACGAGGAACTCCTCGCCCAAGGAGGGACGCGCCCGAGCACGAAACGGCGTCCATGGAGGAGGAAGGGCCGCTCCGGGCCCCCGAGGGACCCGAGGGGCCGATGGCGTGGGAGGAGGTGAACACGGTCCGGTAGGTCCTCCGATCTCTTCCTCTTTTAATTCATTTTGGGTTTTGAAGCGAGCCGGGCGAGGAGGAAAGGGTTCGGCGAGTGTTGCACTCAAATGATGGACGCGTCCTAGACAGGGGACGCGTTCCTTTTGACTGATATGGGACCCCTTTCTTGGTGCAGGACATGGCAAGGACCCTGGGCCTGGCCGATGAGTGGGTGAGTGCGGACGAGCCGAGCCGCGTCAGGAGGGAGAGTCGCGGCAAGGCGAGGCTCGAGGACTGGCCCGTACGTCTCCCTGGACAGCAAGGGGGTGTACTGGTGCAGGACAGTGCCGACTTCCTGCGGCGGCAGAGAGAGAGTTACGCGGGGCTTCCCCAAGCTGGGGACACGCGTGGCATCGGCGGCTCGCGCGCCCAGCTGTCAGAGACTAGGCGGCAACTGGCCGTCGCTCAACATGAGCTGTCGCTCCTGGTAAGTTACGTGCCGCACTTTTAACTTCAGATTTTGGAGTTTCACTGACGGTCGTTATTTATTTTATTCCAGCGTGCCCAGTAGACAGTGACGGCGGGGATGATTGGTGGCACATCTTCCAATTCCTCGGCCCCTTTTCTCGAGATTGCCTCCCTCCGGGAGCAACTTGCCGGTGCGGTGGCCCGCGCGACTCGGGCGGAAGAGGAGCGTGATGCCTGGGTGGCGACTGTAGCGGAGCTGTGGCATCGCGGTGAGGAGAGACCTTCTCCAGACATCCTGGAGTTAAGGGTTCTTCTGCAGATGATGAGGAGAGAGGTAGAGAGAGAAAGCCGAGAGAAGGTCCGAGCGACAGCGGGATCTGACCGAGAGGAGGGCCTTGGAGGCCCAAGTGAGGGAGCTCCAGCTGGGCCTTCAGGCCGTCGTGCAGAGGCTAGGAGGGATGGAGACGCGCTACGAGAGAGCGCGAGAGTTCGGGGAGCGACTCCGGCAGTCTGGTCGCTTTGCCGCCAGTGGCTTCCTTGCCACGCCAGGGGAGGAGCAGCGAGTCACTGCTACGGAGCAGGCGCCAAGAGGCGAGGCAGGTGCTACTGCACGGGGATCCCGGAGGCTTCTGAGGGACCCTCACCTCGGGGGAGAGGAGGAGAGTGCCCAGAGAGACGAGTGATGGTGAGGATTGGCGGGCTAGTGGACCCGCCACCTCTTTATGCTTATGATGTTTTTGACAGCTTATGTAGAATTATGAATGGAGTGATTTGATTTTCTGATGCTTGTTCGTCCTCTTGTGCGTTCCTTCTTCCCTACACTTCTTCTCCTTTGCACTGTTCCCATGTGACGGATCTGTCGAGACTCCGCCTCGAGCGGAGAATCACGTCTTGTTGTGACCATTTTCCACGGGAATCTGCCGTCGAAGTCAATACTGACGGCCCTAGTTCCTTTTCCCGGATGTTGTGCCAAATTTTGCGGGCGTCCTCCAAAACATGATAGGGTATCCCTAGACAACATAGGGGCTATTCGTCCTATTCTTCGTCCAGTCAATCACCCTGTGCGAGCGGTGAAGCGACACATGGGGCCGCTTGGCCGGTGTCTTATTGCGAGGGCTATCATCGACAGGTGATGGAGGCAATCTTGGCCCGCACTCCTTCCATTTCTATAAATTCTTGTCCCTTTTATCTTCCCAGGTATATCGAGGAATAACTCGAGGAGCACAAGTTCTTACGGGAGAGGAGGAGTTCAAAATTCTGAGAGTTGGATGGATGGCGAATCTTCCCATTCCTCGAAGAGAAGCAGGTCCAGTGGTAGTAGTTCCAGGAGGCTTTCAGACTTTGAAGGGCACTTCAGCGAAAGGGCCCAATCACAACTCGTAAGCCAAGTTTTCTTGCCCTTTTCTCATTTTTTCTTCCTTTCTTCTGACCAAACCTCACCCCCATTCCTTGTATGTGTAGGTTGTGATGAAATCACAAATCTTATGGGAGTTGGTAGTAGCAGCGTACAGGGGCCTCCCAGATTTTCAGAAGGCGAGGCTAGACGTGATGGGATTTGGTACCTTCCTTCGGATCGAGCCGATCCAGCTTGACCTAGTCCTGATCCAAGCCTTGTGTGAGAGATGGGACCCAGTGAGCCGGGCATTCCTGATGCCCTGGGGGCACATGGTGCCCAGCTTGGAGGATGTGGTCCGGATCACAAGCCTGAAGGTAGAAGGCGAGGCAGTGACCGGAGTCACTTACGCGGACTACAGAGAAGGTGCCCAGAAGTTACTGGGTTTGGACCTAGATGGTCGGAAGAACAGGTCGGTAGCTAGGGCGTCCCTCATGGATGCATTAGGGCTCACCGACACTCGTCGGCGGGACGACGAATCCTCAGAAGAGTTCATGGAAAGGATGGAAATAGGATGCCGTGCCGTGTACTGCACAGATTTCGGCAACTGGGAAAGATGTAACATAGATTTGAGGAGATTTCTCCTCTTCCTTTTGGGGAGATTGGTACTGAGCTCGAAAGGGGATGGTATCCAATGTTGCTTCCTGGAGCTGCTGTCAGACCTTGAAAGAGTAGGGTATTATGCCTGGGGAGCCGCCATGCTGGCACACTTGTTTGCAGGCCTATTCCAAGAAACGGATCGTGAGATGACTGTGAGTGGTTTCACACCATTCATCCAGGTATTTTTTTTGGTTTTGCTTGTTTTGTATTTTTTTTTGTTGTTTTCGCAAGGTGCTGATGACCTGCGCCGAGCAATTATGGAGCTATTATTACCTCCCTATGGGGAGAGCTCGACATTGGCGACCCGTGATGGTGCCGCTAGCCAGGCGGTGGGAACCCGTCATGAGTGCGGCACCCCTAACCTACCAACTGATGGTGTTAAGGCGGGAGCTACAGGAGTTCCCTACAGCGATGGTAAACTGGAGACCCTACTCAGACATGGTCGATGCCAACCAGCCGTGGGTTCTAGCAAGTCGTGCCCGGTTCGGACGAGAACTATGGATGCACTGCCTGAATGAAATCGAGCCGCTTCGGCTACGATTAGTTATGAGGACTTTAGGACTGGCTCAAGAATGGGTGGATTCAGCTGCGCCACCTCGTGTCGGGAGAAAGACGCGGGGACCGGCGACTTGCATTGACTGGCGCGTGCGATTCCCCGAACAGTATGAGGACTGGCAACGGGGTGGCACGATTGTAGAATCACAGGCGCGGGACAGCGAGGACTACTTGCGTCTATATAGGACAAAGTACGCAGAACGGTTCCAACCCCGGGGACTTGTGGAGGTAGGTTTCCCCTTTTTCTCTTCTCTTCTTTCTCCTTTTCTTGGTTTTTCTGGTAAAAATGCTGACTTGTAAGGCTGCAGGATGTCCGGGATGCCATGATAGCGAATTTACGAACTCGCTTGGCAGAGATGGAACAACAGTTGGGTGATGCCCGCGGAGCTACGAGCGCCTTGGTAGGTGTATAGTACATTCCTAATTAAATCCCCAGATTCCAGATGTTGGCTGTTAATTCACATGGTCGTAGCATGCCCAGATTGGCGCGGCCTCCCCAGCGATGGGAGTAGGTGGTGCCTCTTCCAGCTTGTGGATTCCCACCTCAGAACTTGACTCGCTTCATGAGCAACTTGCTCACGTCACGCAGCGTGCTGCGGAGGCAGAAGGGATGCTCCGTATACAGGTAAAAGTTTCAGCGTTGAGTTCTCTTTGTTTACGCCTTATCGCGTATCTGAGATGGTACACTCGGCAGGAAAAGGAGACGGAAGAAGCGCTTGCCCAAGCTGCGCAGAAGGAGGCTAGGATAGCAGAACTGGAGAGGGAACTGCGGCGTCATCCTGATGACGACTCATCCAGGGATGCTATGGAACTGAGGATCACTCTCCAGTTAGAGAGGGAAGACCGTGAGAGAGAACGGGCAGAGAGGGAAAGAAACGCAGAGAGAGAAAGAGCCAACAGTTTGGCTGAAAGGGAGGAGCGAAGGGCCATGGAGGCCCAACTATTCGAACTCCGAATCGGCCTTGGTCTTGCTGAACAGTGGCTGAGAGATGGTGAGGAGCGCTACCGAAAAGCACGAGAGCGTGGCTTTCGTGTTGGTAGCTTCTCTGCTGCTTCCGTGGATCAACGCCGGGATGTGGGAATAGGAAGAGGAGTATAGAGCGGCAGGAGTACCGCTTTTCGTAGTTGGGTAGCACCTTTGAGAGTGTTTTGCCCGGAGAGTAGTGGGACGAGTAATGCTGAGAGAGAGGACGGAACTTGATGTAAATTTTTTTGGTTTTTTGGAATAAAACACAAGGTTTGGTTTGTTTGTTTTTCACCTTTGCTTCAGTTACCTGAATCCCTGCACATATCACTGAAACAAACAAATCAGAATTTCTGTTCTGACTTGGCCCCTTGCTCAATAAGCAAATGGTCACTGTGACTGTCCTTGATAACTGGTCAAGGGGCCAAGCCTTTATTTAACGAAGGTAAGGGAAAGATGCGGTGATGATAAATGCGATAGGCAAGCACACGAATGCAAGCGGTATTTAAAAGTGAGATGCTGCACGCAAATGTAATCATGCAAAATTGATTTGTTTTCTTTTTTATATTTGATATTTTTTTATTTTTTTTGTTTCATCATAAAAAGATTTTTTTTGTTTGCAAATATGTACATTTCTCTTTTCCATTTTTTTGTGCTTTTATCATTTCAATTTTTTTTATTGCTAACGCCCGGCAAGCACCCAAATGGCACCTAACCTACGTGAGACAGGGGTTTCTTACTAACCTCCCAGGTATCTTAAGTGCACATCTAGGTTGATTTGGGCCTCTAGACCCCTCGAATGACGATCCCGCCGGCTAAGACTTACCCTGATGACAATACCGTCATGCCATGCTTAGGCTCCCAGTTGCTTCCGACCACAGGGATTCACCCAAAAGGTGTTTGAGGTAAATGATTTGCCCGGCCCGGGTCTGTTTCCTCACAACTCTAGATGGTATAAGATGGAACACCCTGGAACCCTAACGACCAACCGCGCGACGCTGACCCGGAATCAGACGCCGTCGCACCCATAGGTGACGCGCTTGCATTGGCCTAAGCCCGAGGTTAAACAAGAAGACATCAAGGTGGTAAACAGGGGTCTTGACCAGCCAGAAACACGGAGACTCCTTCGCAGCGATAGCTTTTGCTTTTTCAAAGTAGGCAACCAAAATGTGTATATTAAAATAAGGTCGCAGACCCTGGGCAGTTTTCACCTTTCAGAAACTCCATCGAACCTTCATCTTTAGAGGGAGAAGGAAGAGTGTAGGGGATAAACCTCCTGAGAGGATCGGCAAAGCCGTTAACCCGGCGAGCGAATAAGGGCCCATTAACTCTTTCCTTTCGGACAACTTCGGACCAAATCTCGAGCATTTACATTCCACGGCCCCCCTTTGTGGATTCAGATTTTTACTTTGAGGGGTTCCGTTTATCGCACCAGGCACGGTCACGACCAGGCTTTTCTCTTGATTTTGACTTTGTATTTTTTTTTTGTGAGGGAGATATAGTCGTTTGACGTTTGTGGGCTCCCTTTTCGTATGCCTGCGGGGACACTGCCCTCTTCTCGTGCTCTGATCGATGCTCGAGGAAATGGATCCTACTCTTGTCCTTGGGGTTTGAGTTTCGGTTTCTCATGCTCAGCGTTTTAAGGGCGCCGACTGTCTCATTTGGTCGAAGAGAAAAGAATAAAGATTACAGCTTCCGGAGATCTTCTAGGTGTGGCCCTACCGTAGGTGATGCTACCAACTTTTTTTGAATAAAATACATAAGTGAACACATGTTAGCTTCCTTCGAGCGAGCATAGGCCGACGTGGCCGGACAGGGGTCTCCACGGTTCTGGCAAACCAAGACCCGGTGCCTACCAAGCCTTAATGGGCCCTATCCTAACATGAAGGTTAGATGCAGGGACTTAACTACATGGTGCCTGCCAGGCATCGGCATTTTGAATTTTCAATATTTTTAGTGGTTTTCAATATTTCCTTGTTTTTGATGTTTTTTATCTTTTCATCATTTTTTTTGTTTTGTGCTAAGGGTAGTATTTCTTAAGATAAAGCCCATTCCAAGGGTGGGATAACTCGGTCCCTTCGGCGTTGACTAGCTTGTAGGCGTTGCCAGGGTGCACGGCTTGAATTACAAATGGTCCTTCCCAATTGGGTTGGAGCTTAGAACGCGGCCCTCCAGGTTTGACAAAAATTTTTTACGACCATCTCACCGACTTTGAATTTTCTCTCAACGACTTTCTTTTGGTAAAAGCGAGCGAGTCTATTTTGATACACACGCGCGTGTTCGGCGGCGGCCAGCCGCTTCTCATCCAAGAGTTCCAACTGGGCGAGGAGTGAATTACGACGATCGTCGAGGGGAAATTCCTCATCCAATTGTACCCTGAGAGAAGGGATCAGAGTCTCGTACGGGACTACCGCTTCCATACCATAAGTGAGGGCAAATGGAGTCTGCCCGGTGGGGGTACGGATTGAAGTGCGATAGGCCCATAGGGCTTCGATAAGCTTTTCTGGCCAGTCTGAAAACTTACTAGACTCGCAGGTTTTTTTGATGATTTTGAGCAATGTTTTATTGGTGGCCTCCGCTTGGCCGTTACCTTGTGGGTAATAAGGCGATGAATGATGCAATGCAATTGCGTACCTTTTGCAGAGGTCCTGTAGGTCCTGAGAAATGAATTGTGGCCCATTGTCGGTGACGATCGTGCTTGGGACGCCGAATCTGGCGAGGATGTTCTTCATGATGAACTTGCAGACTGTTGATGCCTTGATTTCCGCGTAAGCTTCGGCTTCGGCCCATTTGGTGAAGTATTCCGTTGCAGTAAGGATGAAGATTTCTGCTTGGTGAGGGAATTGGGATCACCTAGGGGACCAATGATGTCGAATGCCCACATGGAGAAAGGCCATGGGGAGGATATTGGATGAAGTGAGGAAGATGGTGAATGGATTTTATCGGCGTGAAGTTGACACTTGACACACCTACGGACGTAGACAGCACAATCTTCTTCCATGGTGGGCCAATAAAAGCCTTGACGAATGATCTTCTTGGCGAGCATCTGACTATTCACGTGGCCACCGCACACACCCGAGTGCGTCTCTTCTACACATTTCCAAACCTCATCGTCATCAAGACATCTTAACAGAATACCACTAAGGCTCCTTCTATAGAGTAGACCTCCAACCAATGTATATTTCTGAGCCACCCTTCTTATGGCTTTCTTGTCCTCTGTGGTGGCCCCTTCAGGATAAGACTGATTTTGGCAATATTTGACAATTTCATAGAACCATGGTTTCTCTTCATCAGCCAGTTCTTCTTCGGCCTCTGCCAACATGATCTCCCTCTTTTCAAGGATATCTTCCTGTAGGATCTTCCTTGCTATCCTGTCTTTGATGTTTACGTAGGAAGCATCATCGATTGCAGGAGCATGAAGTTTATAGATGGAAATGGACTTAAACCATCTTCCTAGAGGGAACCTTATGGATGATGCCAACGAGGCGAGGGCATCGGCGAGAATGTTCTGATGACGAGGGACATGAACAAAGATCAGTTTGGCGAACAGTTTGGCAAAGGCAGCAGTGAGTTCTTGGTATGGCTTGAGTTTGGGATCGCGAGTGCGATACTTAGTGAGCACCTGGCGAAGGATGAGTTGACTATCACCTACGACTCGCAACTCAGTGATACGAAAAGAATGAGCGAGTTCTAGGCCAGCTAGAAGAGCTTCATATTCGGCTATATTGTTGGTGACTGGAAATTTGAGCTGGTATGCCAATGGGAATGTGAGACCTTCAGGCGATAGGAGGGCGACGCCGATTCCTCTCCCTTGAGAATTCAGAGCTCCATCAAAATATAGTGTCCACATTGGCTCATCTGATTGGTTGATGGATATTAGTTCCTCATCTGGAAACTCTGATTGGACGGGATCGAACTTGGGAAGAGGATGGTGAGCGAGGTGCTCGGCTATGGCATAGCCTTTAATCGCCTTTTGCTGGATGTAGGTGATGTCGAACTGAGAGAGAAAACTTTGCCAGCGTGCTAGCCTATCCGTAAGGACGGATTTCTCCAAAAGGAATTTGATAGGATTCATCCGAGCAATCAAGTGGACCTCGTGAGCCAAAAAGTAGTGCTTCAATTTCTGCACCACCCAAACGAGGGCAGCACAGGTTTTCTCCATGACGGTGTACTTCTGCTCACAGGGATTGAGAAGTTTAGACAAGTAATAGGTTGCCCGTTCCTTGCCTTCTTCATCAGCTTGTGCGAGGACGGCTCCCACGGAGTCATCCAAGACTGAGATGTAAAGGATCAGAGGTTTTTCTGGTTTAGGTGGAATGAGAACGGGTGGACTAGCCAGATATTCCTTCAACCCTTCAAAAGCTTTCTGACATTTAGAATTCCAGTGGAATTCTACTCCTGGCTTGGTCAACTCGTAGAGAGGTCTACACCTTTGTGAATGTTGAGACACAAACCGACGAATAAACTGCAGCCTGCCGATTAAACCTCGGACTTCCCTCAAATTCTTGGGAGGCGGCATATCCCTGATAGCCTTGGCTTTGTCGGGATCTATCTCGATCCCTCTTTTACTCACAATGAACCCCAGCAATTTACCCGACGACACACCAAACACACACTTTTTCGGGTTCATTTTTAATTGGAACTCTCTTGACCTTTGCAAGACCTTAGCCAAAACTTCTGGATGTTCCATCCTGGTCCTTGATTTCACCAATAAGTCATCCACATACACTTCCAGATATATGTGCATCATGTCATGAAATATGGCCATCATCGCTCTTTGGTAAGTAGCTCCAGCATTCTTTAACCCAAACGGCATGACCACGTAACAATATGTTCCCCAAGGGGTAGTGAATGACGTCTTTTCCTGATCCTCTTCTGCCAAACGAATTTGATTGTATCCCGAAAATCCATCCATGAATGAGAGGGTTTCATAACCTGCCGTGTTATCAATCAACACATCAATGTGAGGCAAGGGAAAATCATCCTTTGGACACGCGCGGTTAAGGTCCCGGAAGTCAATGCAAATCCTGACTTTCCCATCTTTCTTAATGACCGGGACAATGTTCGCCACCCATTGAGGATAAAGAACGACTCTAATGAACCTGGCTTTGTGGAGCTTATCGACCTCTTCTTTCATTTTTAAAGCCATCTGAGGGTGGAAACGCCTTAACCTTTGTTTTACCGAGATGGACCCTGGTTTTAGGGTTAAACGGTGTTCGACCAAGGTTGAATCCAAACCCGGCATATCCTCGTAGCTCCATGCAAACGTGTCCTTATATTCCTTGAGGACCTCAATTAATGCCTCTTCTTCAGAGGGTGGTAGGTTGTCACTTATGAGGATGATCCTAGGGTCTTCCTCAGTCCCCAAGTTGACTTCTTTGGTGGATTCTTCTACGGCGGTTGACGGCTCGTCGAATCTCCTCATTCCGCTAGCGTATGCGCCCGCCGCATCCTCATATTCTTCACCCTCATCTTCAGTGGGGCATTCTTCATTCGTGATCTCGTAGACTCCATACCCTTCATCAGATGCACAGTCGCCCTCGCATTCTATTTCGGGTAGCTGGATGGGATTTTCTAACAACTGGGGGATGGCAACAAGGGCCTGACACCTGGCGGCCAAATCCAGAAGGAATCGACGAGGGATCTGCCTACCCTTGGATTTCTTCCTAGGTACTACCCTTGGCCTATCATTCCTAGATTGACTGACAATATTTACAGAAGAAGAGGAAGATGAGGAGGATGGTGTAGAATGTACAGGAGAAGACCCCTCAGAGGAGGGGTAGAAAAGGTCGCTCATCGGACCTTGGACGGGTGGTCCGCAAGGCGGTACGCACCCGTGGGAGATGTAGGAGGTTTCCTCAACGAAGATGTGTTGTTGGAGAGTTTGAAAATTGACGTTTTTTTTTCGTTTTCATTTTTAATGACAAAGCAGTGAAAAGAGATTGGAGGAGAGAGGAAAGTGGTTATGGCTAGAGGATTGTGGGGCTCGTAGAGCAGATCATGGTTGAAGACCTGGCGCGGGTTGAAAAGCCCGCGTAGGTATGTAAGCAAAGAAGGGGACCTGGGAAGATCATCAGACAATTGTCTGGCCCAGGAAGAAGATATCAGCAAAGGCTGAGACGAGTGGATGGAGAGGATGGCGGCTAATGAGCCGTCGACGGCAATGTTGAGGACGGATGAAGATCCGTCGATGACAGAGTCCTTCTGGCGAGGACGAGGATAGTTTGGAACCTTGGCAAGAGTGATAATATTCTCTGGTATTTCGGAGATCAATGGTGGTCTTTCAAGCTGTGGAGATGAGAACATCCTTTCCAGTGCAACGGAAATGTCCCATATGTCGAACCATTTGTCCCACTCGCATTCCGGATCTTTGATCTTGCCTCTTTTGGTGATCCTCGGACATTTTTCGGCCAAATATACAGCATGTGATCCTCCATATGCTTCTCGTGGGTGATCTCCCATCTGAACAACGGGCCCTCTGTTGAAGTGGTTTGATAGAGTCCACGTGAGGGGCTTCCAATCTGCCTTGAACGGTCCTTTGAAGCCTAGGCCAAACCTACGGTTCGGCCTAATTTCTTTTGGCGGCTTGAGCATACCCTGTAACTGTGCGCCCAGACCTTTTCCCTGTTGATAGCCGATGTTCCTCATAATCTCCCAACCTTTGGAGTGAAAAGGGAGACAGGATGTTGCGGTTGCCCTGACCGGCTCCTTTGGTGCTAGTGGAACATGAGATGGATCACGTACGTCCAGCAGTGACAATATGGGCCGATGAGACGGCCAAACAGAAGGCAGAGAGGTGTTGATAGCATCCACTGTGTGAAGGACAGGTGTACTGACCACTTTAATAATTCTCCCATTGTAAGGAAACTTCAGGCACTGATGGTTGGTGGAAGGCACAGCGTCCATGGCTTCGATGTAAGGGCGACCCAGTATAGCCTTAAATGTGGGGTCCATGTCGAGGACATGGAATTCCGTGGGGATTGCCATGGGGCCTAGTTCTGCCTTCAGAATAATCATCCCCTGCGGCGGCCTTTTGCTATTGTCATAAGCCGTGACCGTGATCGAGGAAGGTCTTATTTGTTCCTCGTCAACCCCACACAACTGAAGAGTGCTCATGGAGATCACATTTATGGACGCACCCGTGTCGACAAGACACGGGTTTATGGATACCCCATTAATTTTTATTGAAATGCACAATGCATATTTCCGAGCTTCCTTGGGAGCGAGCTCGTAGTTGTGAAACATGATGGCTGGTTGTGTGTCTGTTGGGGTTAGGACGGTCGAAATCTTCTCCACGGGGAGGTCTTCATTAACCATGACCTTTTGAAGATATTCCATCAAGGCCGCCTGGTGGGATGTGGATCTTTGAAGTAGCTCTAGGATGGAGATCCGGGCAGGCGTCTTGTCCAAGTGTTTCAGTAGATCATACTGTGTTCCAGGGATAGCTCTTTCTGGTTGTTCTGCATCATCCTTCTCTGGCTGAGATTGCTCGGGATTCTGACTGTTGTGGGGGAAAACCCTGTGGAAAATCCTTCTACTCCGGAGCACCATTGCCTGCGGCTTTTGTACCTCTGTGGGGGTAGCAGTGGGTTTTAACAGGGGTTTGAGGGGTAGTAGTGGAGGAATGGTTGATGAAGCAGGGGTGATGACGGGAGCAGGGATTCTGATGAGGGTTTGTTAGGTGGAGGCATGGCAGAGGTAGAGGGGATATCGCGCGGATTATGAAGGATAAGGGGTTTGGAAGGTGGAGGTGGAGGTAAGGTTTGAAACGGGTAAAGGTTTTGAGGTGGATGGTGGGTGATGAGTGGTTTTGAAGGCATTAGTGGTGATGTGGTGGAGAAAGACGGGGTTATGTATGGTGGACGGATGATAAGGGGTTTAGAAGGCGTAGGGGTAAATGTGGTAGAGGTGGATGGTAAAGTGGGGGAGTGGGAGAAGGTGAGAGGGTGTGAAGGCGTAGTAGAAAGTGTCGGTTGATAGGAGGTCGGGGTGCGGATGAGAGGGCGTAATGGTAGTGGAAATGGTGAAGGCGATACCGATGCGGGTTGATGAGAGAGAGGTGCTACCCGGGCAAGGTGAGGGGGTTGCATGACGATAGGGTTGGAGGTATAAAGAATGGAGGTACTTTCCTGGTGCCACACCTGCTCTCTCCCGACTTCCGGGAAGGAGGAGATGGGGTTAACCTGATGATTGGGCTGTTGGTGCTCCGGTAGTGGATTCTGGATTATGCCCATGTCGGGCTGTTGTTGTGGGGCCTGCTGAGGCTGCTGTTGTTGTTGTGGTTGCTGCTGCTGCTGCTGTTGTAACTGCTGCTGTGGCCTCTGAGGAGGTCTCCTAGCCTTGAGAGCCGCGACGTACCGTCTCATCTCATCCCAATCTATTTGATGTTCATCATTCATATCATGGATGTAATCTTTGAAATGGAAGCAGTAATCCACTGTGTGTCCCGGCTGCCTGTGGTAGACGCAGTATTTGGAGGTATCAACATTGGGGGGCCACGCGGGCCTTTCTCTGGGTAGGGCGAGTTGGTTTGATGCCATGAGGGCATTAAAAATATCTGCTAAGGTTTCTGGCAATGGTGGATAGTAGGCTCTCTTAGGACCGAGCGGCCTCCTTTGTTGCTGTTGGGGACCATAGTTCCCCGGGGGTGGAACTTGGTTGTACTGAAGCGGTGGTTGTTGTTGCTGAGGTTGTGGTTGTTGTTGTTGGGGTTGGCGTAATGGAGGCATATTATCCTGGGGTGGATTATTTTGGGGTGGAGGACGGAGAGGGAAAGGACCTGGTTGAAGGGGTAGTCGGGGCATTTGTGGAGGCCTTGGGTTGACTGCATAGTTGGCATTGTTGACCGCACTGACTTGCTCATTTGTCACGACCCCTTCTGTGGCTCCGCCCGGGACACCAGCGCCTGTCTTTCTGACCACTTTGGGCTTCGGCGACTCAAACATGTTCATGATGGGGGAGTCTTTTAGCTGGGTTTGGATGTATCGGGCCCTTTCATAGAGTTCCTCCATTGTAGTAAGTTTATTCATGGCGAGGACGTGTCTGAACTGCGGGGTTGCATTAGACACAATCATTTTCACTTGTTCGGGCTCGGAGAGGGTATCCCTTATTCTTTCCGCCAGAGACCTCCATCTATCAGCATATCGGACAAAATCCTCGTCGGGTTTCATCTTTTCGGCCACTAGGTCGGTAATGGAGAGTGAGGGACCGACCCTATCCCTATATTTCTGCAAGAACCTTCTCTGGACTATTTCAAAATTTTCGGCCTCGCGGGGCTCCAGAGAATAGAACCACTCAAGCGCGGGACCATCCAATGATCTCCGAAAGAGGTATGCCAGGGACCTCTGATCGTTTTGCCAGTAAGAGGACTCATACATGAAATCTTTGAGATGAATGAAGGGGTTGCCGGTACCATTGTATCTGCGGTACGTGGGCATTTCGGAGGGAGGAAGATGAATGACAGGGAGGATTGGCAAAGCAACCTCCGGGGTGGCTTTCACGTCCACCATCCTTCTCAGATTTTGAAACTGCTCGTCCATGCGGTTGAACCTATTGAGGAGCGATTGGGCGAGCTCCTCTGGGGGTGAAGGTGGCACTTGCCATTGGGGGAGAAACTGTCTCCCGGAGACTTGATGGGGGAACCCAGAATGAGAGGGAACTGTCGGACCGCCGACAGTTGGCCCCGGCTGAAGCGGTGTCTGGGGAACAACGGGAGTTTGAGATTGTGATGGGAACTGGAATGAGGGTGGTTGTTGGCTCGCTTGACCTTGAAGCGAGGGAGACTGGATGGCTTGCGCCAATGAAGGAGATGGAATGGCCTGCACGGACTCTTGGAGAGGTGCGATGGCCGGAGTTGATTCCTGGGGCGTGGGGGAAACAGATTTCCCCTTTAGAATGGCCTGGAAGGCCCGGAGCTGTTCAGAGGTAAGCTCCGTGTTGGCGAGGACGCCTAGTAAGGAAGTGATATCCTGTGGCGGGGACGTGTCCCCGGCAATAACCTGCACCTCATGCGAGGGGTCATGAGAAGGACCCGAGTCCATAGCATAGACTCGCGGGTCGGCTGTCAAACCACGACTAGGGTGGTTTTCCTCAGAAGACTCGTGAGACATGCTCACAGTTTTCCCAGAACGCAAAAACATACACTAGCAAGTAGGTAGCAGAGATTATCAAACAAGTGGATGCCTTTACGCCTTTTTTTGTTTTGATTTTGATGATTTTTTTGTATTTTTAGCGAGATCCGAAGTTCACACAAAATGGGGGACCCTAGTTTGTTTTTGTTTCACCGCCGTGTCAGCTAGGGTCTCTCGTCTCACGACGAATGAAATGACTAACTCCGGGGAACTTCAATGGTACAACCAGCCCAGTGAACGAAGAGGAAATTCTTCGATGTCGGGGACTTACGGAGGTCCCAGTGTAGGAGATTCTAGTCCGTTGAGAGGAATTCCCAAACGGAGAGTCCTTCCTTCACCGGGAAAGGGTGATCCTCAAAAAAATGAAAAAAGGATAGAAAAGAGGAATGGATGTATGCAATAGGATGCTGATAGATATATGGAGTGGGAAAACAACAGAAATAACAGACATATAATAAACAAAGAACCAATCAAAACTGACGGTGCTGCCGTGAGCACAACGGGGGCGCGCGCGGGCGCCAAGATGGAGAGGCACGGATGGTGCCGAACTTGCAAGGGTAACCGAGAGGAAGCAGTAGACGTCCCACCGTGATCGCCAATCTGTGAGCGACGTCACGCGGTTCGGGGGAGAGCGGTGAAGAGGAAGCGGAGAGCGCGCGGGCTCCTTCTTTTTTGTTTGTTTGGTTTTGTTATTTTGCTGCAACACAGAGATGAGAGAGAAGAG
The DNA here is from genome assembly GCA_022559845.1 of Amorphophallus konjac. Taxonomy (NCBI): domain Eukaryota; kingdom Viridiplantae; phylum Streptophyta; class Magnoliopsida; order Alismatales; family Araceae; genus Amorphophallus; species Amorphophallus konjac. The sequence continues at coordinate 52,690,011 of CM040121.1, read as the reverse complement.
AGAAGGGGCCACCACGGGAGATTGCTCCGGCGGGGCGAGCGGGACAAGTATAATATAGCAAGATATGGGGTTCAAACGGCCATAGCGGGAAGTGACTCGCCGCGACCTCGGGGGGACGGGAATGGTGCAGAAATTAAATAACAAGAATTGAAACGGCCATTGGGGAAGTGACTCGCCGCGGCCTCGAGAATATGAGCAGAATATAGCAGAATATAAAAGAGAATATAAGAACAGAGATTTAAACGGCCATTGGGGAAGTGACTCGCCGCGGCCTCGATGATATGAGCAGAATATAACAGAATATAGAGAGAATATAAGAACGGAAATTTAAACGGCCATTGGGGAAGTGACTCGCCGCGGCCTCGATGATATGAGCAAAATATAATAGAATATAGAAAGAATATAGGAACGGAAATTTAAACGGCCATTGGGGAAGTGACTCGCCGCGGCCTCGATGATATGAGCAAAATATAACAGGATATAAAGAGAATATGAGAACAGAAATTTAAACGGCCATTGGGGAAGTGACTCGCCGCGGCCTCGATGAAAAGATGTGATCGCCAGGGGCCGAAAGACCCCAAAATAAGAAAGTGATCGCGCCTACCTCAAGAGCGGGAGATGGCGGGTTGCTTCTTCCTCTCCTTCCGGCCGGCCGACGGAGAGGGCTTTCCTCGGGTACCCTTGCAAAACAACGACAAATAAATGACAAGTGGATTAGAAAGATGGAGGTGTAGTATTCAAATCCTTGCGGTAAAAATAACGAAATGATGGCAAGACACACACCTGGTTGGTGTTATCTTTTAAACCCCTCTCGGACTCGAGTAGGAGGAAAATGAGATGATGGATGCAAGAAGTATAAGAGAAGAGGCGCCCTTGTGAAGGGGGATAGAGGATGCAATATGATGAATGTAAAGAACTATGGAGAAAAAGGGGAAGAAAAGGCTTATTGGATGAGCCGAGGGTGAAATCCGGCGGAGCTCCGGCAGCGTGGGGACGACGGGGAAGCGCGGTGGATGAAGACGGCCTTCCTCTCGCGAGCGTGAACACCCGAGAAGCCGGCAGAACCTCCACCTACAAAAGAACCCACGGGTTAGAAAATGACTCCGTAGCCTCTGGGCTTCGGCAGCCTATCGGATCACTGCTTCGCTCCCCAGAACTGAGGGGGTGGGGCTCTATTTATAGAGCTCCGGAGGGTGGAGGCGTCCAGGACTCTGGACACCTCCATCAGGGCCGAAATAATATTTTATTCTATTTTTATATATTTTTTTGGAATACTTTTGTGGAGGCGTCCAGGGCCCCGGACGCCTCAAACAGGTCCACCGAAAACTGACTATAATTTGGCTTTTTTCACACACGACAAACCGTCGTTCGGTGGGCGGCGCCCGTGAGGGAATTGATGGAAGCGTCCAGGGGGCTGGACGCCTCCAAAATTATATTATTTTATTATTTTTCTTTTGTCTTTTATACCAGGCTTGGCATTATATATTTTTTTATATGTTTTTATGGAGGCGTCCAGGGGCCTGGACGCCTCCATTAATATATATATATATTTATTTATTTTTTGTTTTTTGTATGCCAACTGGCATTTTATATTTTTTTTTATTTTTTTATTTTTTTTATTTTGTTTTTATGGAGGCGTCCAGGGGCCTGGACGCCTCCATTAATTTATTATTTTTTATTTAATTTTGGGCCCTGAAAAATAAAAATAAATTAAATTAAAAGATTGGGGGCGTCCAGGGGCCTGGACGCCCCCATAAAGACCCACCCGGGTCCTCGGACAACGTGTTGGCGGCTGCCCGACAGATACCCTTCTTGGTTCCAGAACCTCTGATGCGTCTGACTGGTGTTGATGCCGTCCGAATGCCGTGACGAGATGATTCCGGATGCCGAAAAGGGCGGAAGAAGACTCAAGAAAAGGAAGCACTCAAGTGATTCAAAACGCGTAAGCCGTCGCGGGGCGTTGTATAGTAATATGAGACTTTCTCAGGAGACGTCAGGAATGGCGTGTCTACACCAGCCCCAGGCCTACCCGGCACACCCAGCCCCAGGCCTACCCCGGCGCACCCGGCCATGCCCTGCCCGGCACACTCCACCCTGGCCTGCCCGGCACACCGTCCAGCCACCCTTGCCCGGCACGCCCTAGGGCGCTCTTACCCGGCACGCCCTCACACCCCTCATCCGGTGCACTCCCTGCGCGCCTTATATATATATATATATATATATATATATATATATATATATATATATATATATATATATATATATATATATATATATATATATATATATATATATATATATATATAAACAAATAAATAAATAAATAAAAAGGATATATCGCACATGCAATAAAAGAAGAATCCATGAACAACATAAAAATAAGTAGACAGATAAATAATGACGACAATAAAAAAATGATAATAATAACGAGCCCAAAGAAAATAATAATGAATGAATATATCATAACAAAGGATAATAATAACAACAAACTGAAAGAAAATAATAATAAATCAATAAACCATAACAATAATATTAATAATAATAAACTCAAGAGAAAAATAATAATGAATAAATGAATCATAACAAATAAATAAATAATAAAGTGAATAATAATAATAACAAACTCACCAAAAAGATATATAAAATAACAGAAATAATTAAAATCCAAATAATAATAAAATGATGATCCGCTCCGCAGCCTCGTTCTCCTCAAGACCCGGTATGAAGGGAACATTAACGCCGCCCCTCCAATTCGGGTTCGGACCTTGGGAGCCATCCCAATATGGCCGTAATCCGATATTCCTCTGGGCCGATAGTTCGTCAAACCGGACTCGTTCCCATTGGGATTCGTTTCCGCTCTTTCATTAAAATTATCGTGAACCCGGCATTCATTTGTACGGGTTTATTTCCGTCTCCGCTGTATTCTAAATACAGACCTTTGTCCGAACATGAAGCGGTCCATGAATGACCAACAAAATCCGAATGGAATGAGGCGACTCTCATCATCCCTGGACCCTATGCATGGGAATACTGATAAGACCTTCATGGGTCATGCTCGGACCTTGGGTTCGTCCCAATCATGGTCACTGTCTGACCCATATCCTAGGCCTATAACCCGCTGTCCTTGAATATATCCTCGTTTTGGGATCTAATCCCAGGACACTCTCCCGCTGCCCTTTGGCACCAGAAATATTAATGATGCCCATGCGAGCCTCGTTTGGACCGCGGGAGACGCCCCCAATATGGTCCTGACTCGATCTTGCACCGGGTCAATAAATTCACTGGTTTTCTACTACATTAACCGAGATTTAACCGAATGTTTTTAGGCCCTCGGAATAATAAATTTGTCGTACCCCGGCATACATATGTTCCGGGTCTTCCCGCGATGATTATGATATTCTCGAGCCGGACACCCGTCCGAATATTGAACGGTCCCCTGAATGACTGACACGTTTCAAATGTTTGCTTCCCTAGATTTAGGGCTTTCCAACTGATTCAAGGGACATTCTCCCGTTGCCCCTTGGCACCAGAAATATTAACGATACTCACGCAAGCCAGACTCCGACCACGGGGGGGCCCACCACAGTATGGTCACAGTTTGATCTTGCATCGGACCGACAAGCTTGTGGGTTTCCGACCATTCTAATCGGGATTTAACCGAATGTTTCCTCTCCCTCTGAATAGCAACTTTGCCGTACCCCGGTATACATATGCTCCGGTTTTCCCATGATGATTGTGATATTCAGAAGCCGGACATTGGTCAGAACATTAAATGGTCCCCCCGAGTGACCGACATGTTTTGAATGCTTGTTTCCCTAGATATAGGGTTTTTCTTGTCTCTCTAGACATAGGGTTTTCCGGCTGATTCAAGATCGCTATCATCTTGTTTCTCCCGATATAATTTTCTGGCCATAAGGCCCTTCTTCCTGGCGATTAATCAAGGGTGTTCCCCTCTCCGAGGGGATGTAAATAACGCCGTGACCTTTATGGCGCGGCGCGTTTCGGTCCCGACACTAACCACACAATTGCCTCACTAAGTCAGAGCGAGCGCACTTTCAGCTCTTTAGAGCCCGAATAAATCGTCACTTTGTGACTGGCACGCCCACGCACTTAATAGACGAATCAACCATCCGAATAAACGAACAACATAATAAGTGTCGAAAAGTGCGTCCACAAGTCTGGCACGCCCGGTGGGACAGAAACCACCCTTCATCTCTTCGCCGGGATTAAGGGCCTCATGGCCTCCTAATAAATGATGTTTGCCTGCTTTGATGAATTTCAGGTGCTATCTTCGCCAACCTTATGGGGAAAGGGCCAGACTAGGCGCAATTATCTTTATGGTATACAAGAGTCATGAGGGCCGCTGGCGAAAAAGAAAGAAAGGAGAAGGAAGGGGAAATCAACCCCCGTCCTTAAGAAGAAGAAAAGAAAGAAAAGAAGAGAAGAAGGAAAAGAAGAAAAGAAAGAAAAGAAAGAGAAGAAGAGAAGAAGGAAAAGAAGTAAAGATGTAAAAAAAGAAAGAAACAATAAGGAAGAGAAAGAATTGGCGAGAGAGGGTCGCACGGTTATATCCGTCGAGATCTGTGCAGAATAAAGATTACCAGTGTCGGGTGGATGCGGTGGAGCGAACCACCCATCCCTTCCCTGAGGGGGTGAGCGTTCTCCTACGCACCCACCGTGGTCTATTATACAAAAAGAAAAGAAAAGAAAAAAGAAAAATTGGCGAGCTTTGCCGACTAAGAGAATAAGAAGAAGGCCGGCATCCCGCCCGGCCCTAGGAGGGTCCATGCCCGCGGTACAATGCCCCGGCCCGTCCCGCCTTCCTGCTGCCCCTACTTGGCATAAGACGGCCCCTCTAGTGGCTGTTAGAAGATCCAACAGGCCGCAACTGTAGCTTGATGAATTCCTACTCGATGTGGGGAATGCTTTATAGCACCGAGGCCAAGCACGGCCACCACTCCTGAAGAGAGCATGCATCCACCCCGCCCTGGGGTATAAGAAGCGGAAGAATCCACCCCGGTCCAGGGGCATAAGAAGCAAAGGATACACCCCGTGCCGAGGACATATGAAGAGAAGTACACCCCGCCCTGGGGCATAAGAGGCAAGAGACTGCACCCCGTTCTGGGGACATATGACAACAAACACATCCCGCCTTGCGGGCACAAGAAGCAATACACACCCCCGCCCTGGGGGCATATGAGGCCAAAAATCACACCCCGCAATGGGGGCGTAAGAAGCAAAAATTACGCCCCACCTTGTGGGCGCAAAGAAGAGAAGGAAGTGAAAATCTCCCCCGCCTTGGGGGCATAAGGCGCAAGAATTATATCCCGCCCTAAGGGCATCAGAAGCAACAATACACCCCACCTCGGGGGACATATGAGACGAAGGATACACCCCCGCTCTAGGGGCATATGAGACAAAGCTACACTCTAGTTTTGGGGCATTTGAAGAAAAACTATACCCTGCCATGGGGACATGAGAAGCAAAGACTATACCCCGCCTGGGGGCACACAAAGAGAGAAACTCACCCCGGCTTAAGGGAATCTGAAGAAGAAACATATACCCCCGCCATGGGGGCATAAGAAGCAACAGAGTTTCACCCCGATCTAGGGGCATAAAGAGCAAAAGAATACACCCTGGTGTAGGGGCTTTTGAAGAAGAAACACACCCCTTCATGGGGCATATGAGACAAAGCTGCACCCCGGCTCAGGGGCATATGAAGAGAAGTCCACCCCGGCTTAGGGGTATTTGCAGAAGAAACATACCCCGCCAGGGGGGCATAGAAGCCATGAAGAATACACCCTGACTTAGGGGCATTTAAAGGGAAGTTCACCCCGGTCCGGGGGCATAAGAAGCAAGAATTACACCCTACCTTGGGGGCATCAGAAGCAGCAACACACCCCGCCTGGGGGCATAGAATCCATGAAGAATACACCCCGATTTAGGGGCATTTGAAGAGAAGTTCACCCCCACCATGGGGGCATGTGAAACAAAGCTACACCTCACCACGAGGGCATAGAAGCCCTACAGAATATGCCCCGGCTTAGGGGCATTTGAAGAAGCAACGTACCCCGCCTTGGGGGGATCAGAAAAAGAATACACCCCGCCTTGGGGGCATCTGAAGAAGAAACGTACCCTGCCACAGGGGCATAAAAGCCATAATATATATATATATATATATATATACCCCGGCTTAGGGGTATCGGAAGAAGAGACATACCCCGCCAGGGGGCATAGAAGCCATAGAAGAATACACCCCGGCTTAGGGGCATTTGAAGAAGAGACATACCCCGCCTGGGGGCATAGAAGAAAAGAGACATACCCCTCTTGGGGGTGGATGAAGAAGAAATATACACCCCAACTTGGGGGCACATTAATGGGAATACACCCCAGTCCGGGGGAATTAATGAGAAAAGAAGAGCATAATCAAAAGAAGCCATGAGGCTGACGTGGTCTTTGCACCTGCCTCTTCACACAAAAAAGAAGAAGAGAAGAAAAGAAAAGAAGCCATGAGGCTGACATGGTCTTTGCACCCACCTCTTCACACAAAAGGAGAGAGAAAAAAAAGAAAGAAAGCCTTGACACAGCCGTGGTCTTTTACCTTCAGCCTTCAGTCATCCAACAAATAGACCGCTTACGCAGTTGGCATCACAACCTTTCGTCCAAGCCGACAAACATTCAGCCATCGGGGCTTCAAGCCGATAGACATTCAACCATCGGGGCTTCAAGCCGATAGACATTCAACCAACGGGGCGTTAAACCGACCAGCACTCCACCGACGGGACGTTAAACTGACAAAATACATTCCGCCGACGGGGCGTTAAACTGACCAGCACTCCACCAACGGGGCGTTAAACCAACAGATATTCAGCCATCGGGGCTTCAAGCCGACAGCTACCCCCCCCCATCGGCCTTCGGGTCGACAACTATTTAATCATCGGCCTCCGGGTCGACAGCTATTCAATCATCGGCCTCCGGGTCGACAGCTATTTAATCATCGGCCTCCGGGTCGACAGCTATTTAATCATCGGCCTCCGGGTCGACAGCTATCCAATCATCGGCCTTCGGGTTGATAGCTATCCAACCCGCGGCCTTTGGCCACCCAACAACACCAAGAGACCCTTTCACTTTGGTTCGGATCCTTCTCCGGCCAAAGAATCGAAGAATAGACCCCTTCCACTTTGGTTCGGATCCTTCTCCGACCAGAGAATCAAAGAATAGACATTCCACTTTGGTTCAGATCCTTCTCCGGCCAGAGAATCAAATAATAGACCTTCCACTTTGGTTTGGATCCTTCTCCGGCCAAAGAATCGAAGAATAGACCCTCCCCCCCACTTTGGTTCGGATCCTTTCCCGGCCAGTGAACAAAAGAATAGACCTCTCACTTTGGTCCGGACCCTTCCCCGGCCAGAGAATAAAAGGGACCCTTCTCTTCGGCTCTCATATCCCGCTACCCAACGCCCTTCGGCTCAGTCACTTTGGCAACAACCGACTATCAAGATTAATCCATCCGTTCCACCATGCTCTCCGATATCTTTCGGCTTTGTAGCCTGCTCTCTAACTTCGACTCTCACAGCCCGCTTCCCCGATGTTCTCCCGGCCCTTGCGGTCTCCTTCCTCGGCACCCTGACTGCTGCATTGATTCTATATGCACATACAAGATACATATACGTAACGACAATATATTCTTACGCAAAAAAAAAATCTTACGTAAAAAAAAGAAGGAAAGAGAAGAAAAAAATGCTTTGCTACCCTACTTGCACGCTTGCTTGTAATATAGAATAACACACTTCCTTGAAATTTTCTAGGACCATGTTTCCTTGCTAAGTAATGCTGCCTCGATTTCGGACGCATGCGCGTCGCGGCATACGCCCGAAAAGAACCCAATTATGGCGGGTGCACACGTCAAGGGGAAGAGTCATTGCTAAATTGTTAAGCCCAACTCACAAAATAAACCTGAGGCAACACTCCCCCACTCCGCACTCAATGTGTTCAATGGTCTTTAACTGTAGGGATTGCCCGACTTTCTTCTTAGCACTATATGGATGCTTGAATTCCTGCACTCGCGTGAAAGGTAATCGTGAGGAAAGAGCTGCCTACCCCCACTAAGAAATGATGTAAAAAAAAGAGGAAAAAAAACGTGAATCTGAGTAGCCGGGAGTCCCCATTGAAACACATGAGGAGACTCGCGCGAAATAGTGAAGCGAATTTCAATAAGGACGAATCCTAGTATACGGGAATCCCCATTGAGACACATGAGGAAACTCACGTCAAACGGTGGAATCCGCAATAGAATTATGACAAGGTCGAATCCTGGTAGTCGGGAATCCCCCTTGAGACATATGAGGAGACTCGCGCCGAACGGTGAAACCCGCTACCAAAATAAACAGATGGGGGCTGTGCGAAGCTACCGAAATTGAAAGCCAAAAACCCATGTGTAGGCGCTAGAGTAATCCTTGAGTGTCGCTTAGAAAACCTGCATATCCCTATCTTTAGGCCCATTTGTCCGCATGTTTGCTCCTCCACTCCACAAGAGGGTTGTCTTGGGCGAAATGCGTGAATTTAAGCTATGCATGCAAGACATGCAATATCTTCTTGATGGGTGAACCACCCCTCTATTGTGCCTCATGGCCTGCACCGTATCTGTGAATTACGGGTGATGTCCCTATCCCATCCCCTATAGAGGGAGCTACCTTATGTATATTTATGCTATGCCCGCTAACGAATGCCTGCATGCTTGGATAAAAAATGATGAATAGTAATATAAAAAAAGGGCCTCAATTTTGGCTGTCGCAGCCTGTCTTCCCAATTTTGGCTCGTGGAGCCCAATCTTGGCCCCCATGGCCTACTTCTCTCCCTCGTGGCTCGTTAGTCTCCCAACTTCGGCTTCTCTAGTCTGCTTCCCCAATTTGGACTTTCATAGCTTGCTCCCCAATGTTGGCTTCTGCAGCCCGCTTCCCCGATTTCAGCCTTCACGACCTACTTCCGCAACACTGACTTCGGCCCTTGTGGCCCACCTCCCCGGGTCTAGATTTCACAGCCAGTACCTCCGGCACATTAAAAGAACAAAAAGACTCCCTCCACTTTAGCCCGGAGAATAAAAAGACTCCCTTCACTTTGGTTTGGACCTGTCATCCAGCCAGAAGACAAAAAGAGACCCTTCATATAGCCGGTACTCCCGGTGCATTAAAGAACAAAACAACCTTTCACCTTGGCGGGTGGGGAATCAACCCCCTTTCCTTGCGCTAACACTAGCTTGTGGCAGCAACTTGACCATCTCTTCGTCCCTTCGGGTGACGAATACCCCTTTGACGTGGACTTGCCGTCCAGATCTTTGAATCAACAAACTCTTCTCTCCGTCCCCTCGGGTGACGAATAGCCCATCTGATCTGAACCACCTGGCCAGATCGTTGAATCCACAAACCCTTCTCTTCGCCCTCGTGGCTCGCATTTCAATTATCGGTCCCTGAGCCGACAACTTCTCAATTATCGACCCCTGAGCCGACAACTTTTCAATTATCGGCCCCCAAGCTGACAGCTTTTCAATTATCGACCCCTGAGCCGACAGCTTTCAATTATCGGCCCCTGAGCCGACAGCTTTTCAATTATCGGTCCCTGAGCCGACAGCTTTCAATTATCGGCCCCCGAGTTGACAGCTATTCAATTATCGTCCCCCGTGCCTACAGCATTTCAATTATCGGCCCTTGAGCCGACAGTTTTCAATTATCGGCCCCTGAGCCAACAGCTATTCAATTATCGGCCCCTTAGCCGACAGCTTTCAATTATCGGCCCCCGAGCCGACAGCTTTTCAATTATCGGCCCCTGAGCTGACAGCTTTTCAATTATCGGCCCTCGAGCCGACAACTATTTAATTATCGACCCCTGAGCCGACAACTATTCAATTAACGGCCCCGGAGCCCCTTAAAAAAAGATAAATGAATGAATGATGAAAAAAAAGAAGAAAGGAAAGAAGAAAAAGAAAAAAAAGACAAGAGAGAAAAGAAAAGAAAAGAGAAAAGAGATCCTATGAGGGCAACTGCACCCACGTGCACCGCTTGTCTCATCCTTCGCCCGCACTACCCGTAGGTGGGGGGCATTTGTGGACACCAAAATTGCACGCCCAAATATCCTGCTCGGTCTCGCATCAACAACGGCGCCGAGTGAAGAAGCCCCGGAGAGACTGGTCATCCGGACTCCCCAAATATGCACACTGCCGTAAAGCCATCCCCGGAGTCACGACAGCGAAGAGAAACCAACTCCCGGGAAGCTCATAACCCATGGGCCCCGAAGAAAATCAAATGGACCGCAACTCGTGTTCACAAGGGGCCCAAACCTGCCCCAACGGCACGCCCTCTGGCCCTCCAGCGGCACGCCCCTGTTGCCCTCCCAGCGGCACGCTCCTCCTAAGCCCCAGCGACACACCTTCTCTTGAAGCCCCCCCCAGCGGCACACCCTTCGTGCCCTCTCAACGGCGCGCTTCCAACACCCTCAGCGGCACACACCATCAAGGCCTCCAGCGGCACGCTCCAACTGCCTTACCCGGCACACCCATGTGCCCCTCTAGCGGCACACCCGGCAGAGGTCTTCAACGGCACGCTCCTGCGTCGCCCTCAGTAGCACACTCACGGCGCCCTCCAGTGACACGCCCTCATTGCCCTCAGCGGCACACTACCTGCGGCCGTCCACCGGCACAGCCCCAGGTGGTCTCCACCCGGCACGCCCTGAATGGTCCTTGACCGGCGCACCCTGCCACCTCTTCCACCGGTGCGCTCGAGCGGGCCTTCCCCGGTGCACCTGCAAGCCTCCTAGCGGCACGCCCTTCTGGGCCTCTCAGCAACACGCCATGCAAGCCTCTCAACGGCACGCTGGCAGGCTTGCTCAGCGGCACACCTGCTATGTCTTCCAGCGGCACGACCTTTTGGCCTCTCGGCGGCACACCTTGCTACCCGGTGCAACCGGCAGAACGGACCTGACGCCCATCCCCTATGGCTCTTGGCGTGCAGCGAACTGGCTGAGGTGTCACCCAGGGAGGAAGTCATGCAAGCTACCCCCCTGCCATCGAGGATGACGGGGTCAAATCCCATTTAATGCCGGTCCGGACTCCCGCCGTTGACGCCCCGCCGTGGAGGATATAAAACCCCCGCTCCTCTGCGACAAAGAAGACAGACACACACACGCAGACAGTGAAGAGGAGAAGAGAAGAAGAGAAAAATAAGGAGAAGAGAAGAAGAGGGAAGAGAGGAAGAGAGGGGAGAGGGCTCGCCGCTACACCCACAGCCGCCGTCTGTGCGAAGAGAGAAGAGAGGAAGAGAGGGGAGAGTGCTGCTGCTCCACCCACCGCCACCGCCTGAAGAGAAGAAGAAAAAGAAGAGAAAGAAGAGAAGAAGAAAAGGGGGGAGAGGGCCTGCTGCCCTTCCCCTCCCCGCTGCTACTTCTGCTCATTTGTCTAAAGGGAGATGCCTTTCCGTTTCTCCTTGGACACCCAGACCCAACGCTTCTATCCTGAGGACCCTTGAGTCTCTCTCCCTCCTAGCAAGATTTCCTTCGGCCTAGCCAACCAACATCCCCGGTCCACCCTTAGCTCTTCTTGCCGGCATGCCCGTGCCTTCTTTGCCCGGCACACCTTGTGCTTCTCAGCCCGGCACACCCTGGCCACCCTCAGCCCGGCACAGCCTCCCTGGCCGGTGCAGTCCTCGACCCCTTTATCCCAGTACACTTGCTACCTCCTCTTACCGGGTGCACCCCAACCCGCCTTAGGCGTGGTCCCCATTCGTTGATTTTCCCAGGCTTTCTGAAGTTTCATCAAAGGTGTTGTTGCCCCTGGCACACACCTCAAATTGACGGGTTCCGCCACTCCATGTGGGCGTGTTCCCTTTATTTTCCTTCCCATCCGGGTCAAGGGGAGATGCTGCAGAATTTTCGTCAGAAATAAGAACACATTAAAAGACAAAATGAAGCAACAAACAAATGAGATAAACAATAAAACACTTTAACTGAAACAAGAGAACCACGGAGATCCCGAATAACTGAACACAATACATCCTTATGATGGACTGATGAACACAACCCCAAACATGACTTACGTGAATAAAAGAAAACCAAATCAAGAACCCCCGCATGCATTCCATGAATAAAAAGAGGAAACTAACCATATGTGTTCCATGAATAAAAGAAAACCCTTCCACACTCCCTCAATGTGCATCGACCTTGGCCAACTGGCCCCTCACGCATCTCATATGTGCTTAGACCTTGGCAGACTTCGCCCGTCATACACCCCATCCGTGCCTCTAACGGCACGCTCCAGCCGTGCGTTCAACGGCACACTCCACCGTGGCCTACCCGGCACACCTAGCCCCAGGCTTTCCCCGGTACACCCAGCTACGCCTTGGCCGGCACACCCAGCCCCAGGCCTACCCGGCACACTTAGCCTCAGGCCTTCCCCGGCGCACCCGGCCATGCCTTGCCCGGCAAACTCCACCCTGGCCTACCCGGCACACTCCACCCTGGCCTGCCCGACACACCGTCCAGCCTCCCTTGCCCGGCACGCCCTCGCGCCCCTCATCCGGTGCACTCTCGGCGCGCCTTATATATATATATATATATATATATATATATATATATATATATATATATATATATAAACAAAAGAAAGGAAAATAAAAAAATACATAGTAATGAAAATCATGATAATACTAAAAAGAATAATAATAAAAAGAATGAAATAAATAAATAAATTAATAAAAAGGATATATTGCACATGCAATAAAAAAAGAATCCACGAACAACATAAAAATAAGTAGACAGATAAATAATGACGATAATAAAAAAATGATAATAATAACGAGCCCAGAGAAAATAATAATGAACGAATATATCATAACAAAGGATAATAATAACAACAAACTGAAAGAAAATAATAATAAATAGATAAACCATAACAAAAATCCTAATAATAATAAACTCAAGAGAAAAATAATAATGAATAAATGAATCATAACAAATAATAATAATAATAATAACAAAGTGAATAATAATAATAATTAAATCACCAAAAAGATATATAAAATAACAGAAATAATTAAAATCTTAATAATAATAAAATGATGATCCGCTCTGCAGCCTCATTCTCCTCAAGACCCGGTATGAAGGGAACATTAACGTCGCCCCTCCAATTCGGGTTTGGACCTTAGGAGCCATCCCAATATGGCCGTAATCCGATATTCCTCTGGGCCGATAGTTCGTCAAACCGGACTCGTTCCCATTGGGATTTATTTCCGCTCTTTCATTGAAATTGTTGTGAACCCGGCATTCATTTGTACGGGTTTATTTCTGTCTCCGCTGTATTCTAAATATGGACCTTTGTCCGAACATGAAGCGGTCCATGAATGACTAACAAAATCCGAATGGAACGAGGCGACTCTCGTCATCCTCGGACCCTATGCATGGGAATACTGATCAGACATTCATGGGTCACGCTCGGACCTTGGGTTCGTCCCAATCATGGTCACTGTCTGACCCATACCCTAGGCCTATAACCCGCTGTCCTTGAACATGTCCACGTTTTGGGATCTAATCCCGGGACACTCTCCCGCTACCCTTCGGCACCGGAAATATTAATGATGCCCATGCGAGCCTCGTTTGGACCGCGGGAGGCGCCCCCGGTAAGGTCCTGACTCGATCTCGCACCGAGCCAATAAATTTACTGGTTTCCTGCTACATTAACCGGGATTTAACCAAATATTTTCAGTCCCTCGGAATAATAAATTTGTCGTACCCCGGCATACATATGTTCCGGGTCTTCCTGCGACGATTGCGATATTCTCAAGCCGGACACCCGTCCGAATATTGAACGGTCCCCTGAATGACCGACACGTTTCGAATGTTTGCTTCCCTAGATTTAGGGCTTTCCAGCTGATTCAAGGGACATTCTCCTGTTGTCCCTTGGCACCGAAAATATTAACGATGTCCACGCAAGCCGGACTCCGACCACGGGGGGGCCCACCACAGTATGGTTGCAGTTTGATCTTGCACCGAGCCGACAAGCTTGTGGGTTTCCGACCATTCTAATCAGGCTTTAACCGAATGTTTCCTCTCCCTCTGAATAGCAACTTTGCGTACCCCGGCATACATATGCTCCGGTTTTCCCGTGATGATTGTGATATTCTGAAGCCGGACATTGGTCCGAACATTAAATGGTCCCGCCGAGTGACCGACATGTTTTGAATGCTTGTTTCCCTAGATATAGGGTTTTGTCTTGACATGTTTTGAATGCTTGTTTCCCTAGATATAGGGTTTTGCTTGTCTATCTAGACATATGGTTTTTCGGCTGATTCAAGATCGATATCGTCTTGTTTCTCCCGATATAATTTTCTGGCCGTGAGGCCCTTTTTCCTGGCGATTAATCAAGGGTGTTCCCCTCTCCGAGGAAATATAAATAACGCAGTGACCTTTATGGCACGGCGGGTTTCGGTCCTGACACGAACCACACAATTACCTGACTAAATCAGAGCAAGCGCACTTTCGGCTCTTCGGAGCCCGAATAAATTGTCACTTTGTGACTGACACGCCCACGCACTTAATAAACGAATCAACCATCCGAATAAACGAACAACATAGTGTCGAAAAGTGCGTCCACATCGATGCACTAGGACTTTGCGTCAACTCAGTCCTTCATGGTTTGCACTTCTTTTCTTATGTTGTGTCGACGCAATAAAGCTCTGCATCGACTCATCATAGAACACTTGAGTCTTCTTCTTCATTTCATTCACATGTGCATCAATCTACTGACATATACTATGATTTTATCTGTTGATCCCAAAAGAAGATATAAAGTGAGATATTTGGGAACATTATTCTGGTGTTTTTTTAAAAAAATTTAACTTTATCAGGTACTCATTTTCTATAGAATTTGAAGACCATGTTCCAATGATTCATTGTTCGGCATCATCAAAACCAAGGACACAACATTACGGAGCAGGGACAGTCAACCCCGTGGAAATATCCATCCCGACTCTCAGGGTCGGCCAATTTGATGAAGCACGTAACAACCAAGCGCTCTGGAAAAACTTGGATCTACTGCCCGAGGATAGAGATCGAGCCCAGGACCGATTGGTCGCCTACCAACAGCGGATGGCCCAATACTACAACGCCTAGGTACCAAAACGTCTCTTTCTTCCCGGCGACCTGGTCCTACGACGGACAAGTGTCGTGGACCCTCGTGCGGCGATAGGAAAGTTAGCCCCCAATTGGGAAGGCCCATGCAAGGTCACAGATATGCTCGGTAAGGGAGCTTACAAACTCACCACCTTAAATGGTCGAGATATCCCTCGCACCCAGAACTCTGTAAACCTTAAGGCCTATTATCAATAAAAGGTGTAGGCCCGAGTGCTTCTCCATCCCTCACGTCAGGGATCGCCATGTGGCTTCGTGCCCCTAGGGGTCGTGATGACAAGTCGCCTCCTCTTCAAGGAAGAATGGTGTGCCATCCCCATGTAAATCGCCAAGGGTTGCTTTTGAGCTTCCAAGAGGGAGCAATAATTCTCTCCTCTTCTAGAGATAGACGTACGCTTGCCTCCAAAATCGCCAAAGGTGACTTTCAAGCTTCCAAGAAGGAGCAATAATCCTCTCCTCTTCAGGAGATGGATGTACACTCACCTCCAAAATCACCAAAGGTGGCTTTCGAGCTTCCAAGAGGGAGTAATAATCCTCTCCTCTTCGGGAGACGAACGTACGCTCACCTCCAAAATCGCTAACGGTGACTTCTGAGCTTCCAAGAGGGAGCAATAATTCTCTCCTCTTCGAGAGATGAATGTATGATTGTCTCCAAAAATGCTAAAGGTGGCTTCCGAGCTTCCAAGAGGGAGTAATAATCCTTTTCTCTTCAGGATACGGATGTATGCTCGCCTCCAAAATTGCCAAGGGTGGCTTCCGAGTTTCCAAGTGGGAGCAATAATCCTTTCCTCTACAAGAGACGGACGTACACTTACCTCTAAAATTACCAAGGGTGGCTTCGCGCAAGCTCGAGAAGATCTCGCCAGATCTCGTATGACTCCTCCTAAGCTTCGAGCATGCTCGGTGCTTGGGAGTGGGGGGCTAGTGAGGAGGGCCAATCTGGCCAGCCCAATAAGCACCACATATTCTACCCGAAGCCCAAGCCCCGCTCTCCAGTCCCACCATCTGAGCGGCCCGTCAAGCCCTCTGTCCCATCAGGACCACCACCATACATGAGCATACCCACAAGCTACATCTGTGCATTAATGGTGAACGACGTCCCACTCCAGCCATAGTATTGGTACGCCTCCTGCACCATCCCTCCTAACAACACTAGCCCTGTAACGCCCCGAGATCCGAGTCCCAATTTATGGGCATTTTTTTCTTTTCTTCCATCGAACCTCGAGACATTACCTCGTACGTATCGCGGAAGCACAATATATAAACATGCATACACTCGCATGAGAGAGAGAGAAATCATATTTATAAAATGTAAACAGCATCACAACCATTAATAATTTTCAAAAGAGAATACATGTCCATTGTTCCAGAATAAACGTGAGTCCTCATAGGCTCACCACCCCATAACCATACAGATAAGAGAAACATTCATCCACAGCATACCCAAACGAACTATGATCTAGCGCTACTCCTCAGCTACAGCCTCCTCCTCAACCTCCTTCTCTATGTCTCCTGAAAACGTGTGTCACAAAGGGGTGAGTGTGAGGCTCAGTAGGCAGCCTAAACAAATCGGGGTTAACTCTCAACTATATAACCAAATTATATACATAATTCAGATGTTAATAATAGCATAATCCATTCATTATCATCTACTTAAAATAACTCATATGAGAAAAATACATATTCTTTAACTAACATATAAAGTACCCATGCATGCGACAAGACCTTAGTGAATGAGCAGTTACACATTATCACATTTTCATGAGTTTTCACATTTTTGTTATTCATGGAACCGAATAGCTGCCGCAAACACAGGAGGCCCACACACACAACAAACGAAAGAGTACTGTGCAGACCCGGGAGCGAACTCCCACCTATACTCCTACTGCACGGGGCGTTACATATTGCCATCCCCCGGGTTTTGTGGCGTTACGTATCGTCGTCCCACATAACGAACAAGCCGAATCGATAAGTTTTTGACCATGACGTTATGTATCGCCGTCCCCTAGGATCTTTTACTTCTGTGGCGTTATGTATCGCCGTCCCGCAGAAGGGACCGAAGTCCAACCTCACAGAATGCTGCTGTTTTCCATTCATAACATTCACATTGTATTCGCATTCACATTCATACTCATTTTACAAATTCTAGTATGATACTTTATCATAACAAGCATGCTTCAAATGATTTAAGTGGGCTAAACATACTCGGAGCATGATCAGGTTACTATATGAAGGAGATCGGTTTTATTTCTAAGCCACACATGCATAGAAAATGACTTATAACTACAAGTATAGAATTTATGGGAACATGAAATTTTTACAGTGGGTTATTAACTTAGCCTTCTACCATTTTCTAAATTTTCAGATTTTTCTGAATTAAAATGACCTTTCAAATCTCTCCTTTTCTGAGTTTTTGGAAATCTGGACAGATCCATAGGTGCATCGACCTTACAATGGCCTGCTCAGACCCATCCAAAAGACTTCAACACATGTGCACCGACCTTACCTTGGACCTGCTCAAACCCGTCCAAAGGACTCCAACACATGTGCACCGACCTTACCTGGACCTGCTCAGACCTGTCCAAAGGCTTCAACACATGTTCACCAACCTTACCTGGACCTGCTCAGACTTGCCTCAAGGACTTCAACACATGTGCACCAACCTTACCTAGACCTGCTCATACCTGTCCAAAGGCTTCAACACATGTGCACCGACCTTACCTGGACCTGCTCATACCTGCATCAAGGACTTCAACACATGTGCACCGACCTTACCTTGGACCTGCTCAGACCCGTCCAAAGGACTCCAACACATGTGCACCGACCTTACCTCGACCTGCTCAGACCTACTTGTTTATGAGAGGGGAGCTAGCTACTTCTCTTTGGAACTGGCTGCTCCCTCTCTTGGATAATGGCTATGGTCCTCGGCCACATATTACCCACCGGATCTGGGACCTTTTGAGTCGGTTTAGTGATCAAAACCCGCATGGTTTCATTGTAATCTATGCAACTATCCTTATTGTGTGGGAACTCTGGAAGGCCAGATGTAAGATGTGGTTTGATGGGATTCATATTCCTATTTCCTCAATCATTCGTAGCATCCATTTCAGTATTTGTGTTGCCCTGGACAAGAAGGTCTTTAAACGGAAATCCGATGACAGGCTCCTGGAGCTTATCACCAACTTTGGGTTCCGTCCTTGCATAGCTCAGTCTACTGTCCAGCTAATTCGGTGGATGCCTCCTCTTAATGGCCTGGTGCTCAACGTTGATGGCGCTAGTAAGGGGAACCCAGGTCATAGCGGCGGTGGAGGGTGCATTTGAGATTGCAGAGGGAAGGTCCTTCTTGCCTTCATGCACTACTATGGGTTTGGGACGAGCCTCACTGCTGAGACCCGTGCTATGTGTGACGGCATTCGCCTGGCTCGTGAACATGGCCCGCAAATTTCTGAAGTACGCACTGACTCGGCTGTTCTGGCCGCTTCGCTTCAGGAATCAGGGAAGGTTTCTTCTTGGTATAGCCTGCGTTGGTGGAGGGAGATCCGAGATGCTGCTCAGTCCCATGGGTTTCATATTTCACATGTCTATAGGGGGGCTAACCAGGTTGCCGACGCCCTTGCGTCCTATGTCTACTTAAGCGTGCTAATACTGCTTTCTTTTCGTCTCAGCAGCTTCCTAGGGCTTGCTTTAGCGCCATTGTTGGCGACCGTATGGGATTGGTAACATTTCGTTTCTCTTAGCTGGCCACTCTGGCAGCTACTGTAAGCTGCTCAGGGGTATGCCCCGTTGTTCTATGTAAACCTTTCCTTATCTTATATATACAAACAGGTAGCTCCTGCTACCCTTTTGGTTTTTTTAAAAAAAATACCTGCTCAGACCTGCCTCAAGGACTTCAAGACATGTGCATTGACCTTACCTGGACCTGCTCAGACCAATCCAAAGGCTTCAACACATGTGCACCGACCTTACCTGGACCTGCTCAGACCTGCCTTAAGGACTTCAACACATGTGCATCGACCTTGCCTGGACTTGCTCAGACCTATCTCAAGGACTTCAACACATGTGCACCGACCTTACCTTGGACCTGCTTAGACCTATCTCAAGGACTTTAACATATGTGCACTGACTTGTTCTTCATGTGCACCGACCTGACTCTACATGTGCTCAGATGTTACTCATGGACTTTAACACATGTGCACTGACTTGTTCTTCATGTGCACCGACCTGACTCTACATGTGCTCAGACCTGTCTTAAGGACTTTAACACATGTGCACTGGCTTGTTCTTCATGTGCACCGGCTTGACTCTACATGTGCACAGGCTTGACTCTACATGTGCTCAAACCTGACTGGCCAACACCAAATGTGCACTGACCCTGCCCAAAGGCTGACCTTCCCAGGGACTGTACTAACCTTAGAGACTCACATGTAACTCATGGAAACCCGAATCTTGATGAAGCCAAAAGCCAAAAATGAACATGGTGGTGGTCCCCACATGCCCTTAGTCCCACCTTAAAGTGTATAAAATATATTTGAAATCATTCTAATGCATTATTGACCCCTAAAATTTGAGGTTAGGTGCCTACCTTTGGAATGTTCAACCGATTGATCCGGGGATGATATCCACACCCCAAATCCTCCTAAGGTTTCACCTTTCGATCTGGGGATGAGATCCACACCCCAGATCCTCCCAAGACCTTGCTCGTTGCCCTAGGTACTGTAGGTCTGCCCTCCTTCACATGGCCATGGTCCCTCACCTTTCTTTCTTACTCAAAAAGGGTAAGAGATGGCAGAGGGTTGATGGGAATGGTTGCTAAAGACTTACCACCATTGAAACCTACCACATTATATAGTTTTCAAGCCACCCAAGATTCTTCTCATGACCCACAAGGCTCAGTCCAGCCCCCAAGGTCGCTGGCTTAAAGACGGGTTAATGCTAAGCACCCCTTCGGATTTGAACAGGTGTGACCCTTTGACCGCTGGTCATAAGTACTAGTGGGCGCGCTTTTCTGTTAGGAATTAGGTTGGAATGTCTTCATATGAAATGAAGAGGACTTCGAGATCTAACTCTGGGTCATGCTTTCAGCAAATTTCATTAACTCTAGCATGAGTTGTGATTTTCGCAAATTAACGTTATTTCTCCTCTATTCCAGTTGCGACCCTTTGTCTACCTAGTCATAAATGTGAGTGGGCGCGCTCTTATGTTGGGATTTGGATTTGGATGTCTTCAGATGAAATCAATAAGACTTTGAGATATAACTTTGAGATGTAATTTCATTGAATTTTCTCATTTCTAACCCGAGTTATGATTTTTGCAATATTATCATTTATTCTCCCTCATTCCAATTATGGCCTTTTGGTAGCCCGAGGTAATTCAGGTACAAGTCCAGCATCCAGGCAGTATTTGGACTCAACCTCAATATATAAGTTATAGCTAACATCAAACTCGGAATTATGGCCTTGGTTTCAGGTCATTTCATTAACCACATACGAAGTTATAAATTTTTCATTAATTACATTCGAATTCTCCTAATAGTCACACCTCTTCATGACAGCTGGCAACCAAAGGGCTCAGAACCTTGGGTTCTGATACGAATTAGGCTTCCACTCCAACATAAGAGTTTGGGTTAAGGGTTTCATCCCATTTGGTTGAATGTGGACCAAGATATCCTTATTTTAATGGGTGATTATGTTTTCTGTAACTATTTCGACCCATTATCTCAAACTCCCTCTTACCTCTACTAGGCCTATTTTTCAGGAGTCATACTCATTTTTCAGGAGTCATACTCATTTTTTCATGACGTTATGTATCGCCGTCCCCTGGGATCTTTTACTTCTGCGGCGTTATGTATCGCCGTCCCGCAGAAGGGACCGAAGTCCAACCTCACAGAATGCTGCTGTTTTCCATTCATAACATTCACATTGTATTCGCATTCACATTCATACTCATTTTACAAATTCTAGTATGATACTTTATCATAACAAGCATGCTTCAAATGATTTAAGTGGGCTAAACATACTCGGAGCATGATCATGTTACTATATGAAGGAGATATGTTTTATTTCTAAGCCACACATGCATAGAAAATGACTTATAACTGCAAGTATAGAATTTATGGGAACATGAAATTTTTACAGTGGGTTATTAACTTAGCCTTCTACCATTTTCTAATTTTTTAGATTTTTTTGAATTAAAATGACCTTTCAAATCTCTCCTTTTCTGAGTTTTTGGAAATCTGGACAGATCCACAGGTGCATCGACCTTACAATGACCTGCTCAGACCCGTCCAAAGGACTCCAACACATGTGCACCGACCTTACCTTGGACCTGCTCAGACATGTCCAAAGGCTTCAACACATGTGCACCGACCTTACCTGAACCTGCTCAGACCTGCCTCAAGGACTTCAACACATGTGCATCGACCTTACCTGGACCTGCTCAGACATGTCCAAAGGCTTCAACACATGTTCACCAACCTTACCTAGACCTGCTCATACCTGTCCAAAGGCTTCAACACATGTGCACCGACCTTACCTGGACCTGCTCAGACCTGCATCAAGGACTTCAACACATGTGCACCGACTTTACCTTGGACCTGCTCAGACCCGTACAAAGGACTCCAACACATGTGCACTGACCTTACCTTGGACCTGCTCAGACCTGTCCAAAGGCTTCAACACATGTGCACCGACCTTACCTCGACCTGCTCAGACCTACTTGTTTATGAGAGGGGAGCTAGCTACTTCTCTTTGGAACTGGCTGCTCCCTCTCCTGGATACTGGCTATGGTCCTCGGCCACATATTACCCACCGGATCTGGGACCTTTTGAGTCGGTTTAGTGATCAAAACCCGCATGGTTTCATTGTAATCTATGCAACTATCCTTATTGTGTGGGAACTCTGGAAGGCCATATGTAAGATGCGGTTTGATGGGATTCATATTCCTATTTCCTCAATCATTCGTAGCATCCATTTCAGTATTTGTGTTGCCCTGGACAAGAAGGTCTTTAAACGGAAATCCGATGATAGGCTGTTGGAGCTTATCACCAACTTTGGGTTCCGTCCTTGCATAGCTCAGTCTACTGTCCAGTTAATTCGGTGGATGCCTCCTCTTAATGGCCTGGTGCTCAACGTTGATGGCGCTAGTAAGGGGAACCCAGGTCATAGCGGCAGTGGAGGGTGCATTAGAGATTGCAGAGGGAAGGTCCTTCTTGCCTTCATGCACTACTATGGGTTTGGGACGAGCCTCACTGTCGAGACCCGTGCTATGTGTGACGGCATTCGCCTGGCTCGTGAACATGGCCCGCAAATTTCTGAAGTACGCACTGACTCGGCTGTTCTGGCCGCTTCGCTTCAGGAATCAGGGAAGGTTTCTTCTTGGTATAGCCTGCGTTGGTGGAGGGAGATCCGAGATGCTGCTCAGTCCCATGGGTTTCATATTTCACATGTCTATAGGGGGGCTAACCAGGTTGCCGACGCCCTTGCGTCCTACGTTTACTTAAGCCGTGCTAATACTGTTTTCTTTTCATCTTGGCAGCTTCCTAGGGCTTGCTTTAGCGCCATTGTTGGCGACCGTATGGGATTGGTAACATTTCGTTTCTCTTAGTTGGCCACTCTGGCAGCTACTGTAAGTTGCTCAGGGGTATGCCCCGTTGTTCTATGTAAACCTTTCCTTATCTTATTTATACAAACATGTAGCTCATGCTACCCTTTTGGTTTTTTTTAAAAAAAGACATGCTTAGACCTGCCTCAAGGACTTCAAGACATGTGTACCGACCTTACCTGGACCTGCTCAGACCTATCTAAAGGCTTCAACACATGTGCACCGACCTTACCTGGACCTGCTCAGACCTGCCTTAAGGACTTCAACACATGTGCATCGACCTTACCTGGACCTGCTCAGACCTATCTCAAGGACTTCAACACATGTGCACTGACCTTACCTTGGACCTGCTCAGACCTATCTCAAGGACTTTAACATATGTGCACTGACTTGTTCTTCATGTGCACCAACATGACTCTACATGTGCTCAGACGTTACTCATGGACTTTAACACATGTGCACTGACTTATTCCTCATGTGCACCGACTTGACTCTACATGTGCTCAGACCTGTCTTAAAGACTTTAACACATGTGCACTGGCTTGTTCTTCATGTGCACCGACCTGACTCTACATGTGCTCAAACCTGACTGGCCAACACCAAATGTGCACAAAGGCTGACCTTCCCAGGGATTGTACTAACCTTAGAGACTCACAGGTAACTCATGGAAACTCGAATCTTGATGAAGCCAAAAGCCAAAAATGAACATGGTGGTGGTCCCCACATGCCCTTAGTCCCACCTTAAAGTGTAGAAAATATATTTGAAATCATTCTAATGCATTATTGACCCCTAAAATTTGAGGTTAGGTGCCTACCTTTGG
Organism: Amorphophallus konjac; assembly: GCA_022559845.1. NCBI lineage: Eukaryota > Viridiplantae > Streptophyta > Magnoliopsida > Alismatales > Araceae > Amorphophallus > Amorphophallus konjac. Next base: position 52,666,420 of record CM040121.1, on the reverse strand, counting down.
AATGTTCAACCGATTGATCCAGGGATGATATCCACACCTCAAATCCTCCTAAGGTTTCACCTTTCGATCTGGGGATGAGATCCACACCCCAGATCCTCCCAAGACCTTGCTCGTTGCCCTAGGTACTGCAGGTCTGCCCTCCTTCACATGGCCATGGTCCCTCACCTTTCTTTCTTACTCAAAAAGGGTAAGAGATGGCAGAGGGTTGATGGGAATGGTTGCTAAAGACTTACCACCATTGAAACCTACCACATTATATAGTTTTCAAGCCACCCAAGATTCTTCTCATGACCCACAAGGCTCAGTCCAGCCGCCAAGGTCGCTGGCTTAAAGAGGGGTTAATGCTAAGCACCCCTTCGGGTTTGAACAGGTGTGACCCTTTGACCGCTGGTCATAAGTACTAGTGGACGCGCTTTTCTGTTAGGAATTAGGTTGGAATGTCTTCATATGAAATGAAGAGGACATCGAGATCTAACTCTAGGTCATGCTTTCAGTGAATTTCATTAACTCTAGCATGAGTTATGATTTTCGCAAATTAACGTTATTTCTCCTCTATTCCAGTTGCAACCCTTTGTCTACCTAGTCATAAATGTTAGTGGGTGCACTCTTATGTTGGGATTTGGATTTGGATGTCTTCAGATGAAATCAATAGAACTTCGTGATATAACTTTGAGATGTAATTTCATCAAATTTCCTCATTTCTAACCCGAGTTATGATTTTTGCAATATTATCATTTATTCTCCCTCATTCCAATTATGGCCTTTTGGTAGCCCGAGGTAATTCAAGTACAAGTCAAGCATCCAGGCAGTATTTGGACTCAACCTCAATGTATAAGTTATAGCTAACATCCCACTCGGAATTATGGCCTTGGTTTCAGGTCATTTCATTAACCACATACGAAGTTATGAATTTTTCATTAATTACATTTGAATTCTCCTAACAGTCACACCTCTTCGTGACAGCTGGCAACCAAAGGGCTCAGAACCTTGAGTTCTGATACGAATTGGGCTTCCACTCCAACAGAAGAGTTTGGGTTAAGGGTTCAAATTTTCTAATGAGCCTAGTTTCATCCCATTTGGTTGACTGTGGACCAAGATATCCTTATTTTAATGGGTGATTATGTTTTCTGTAACTGTTTCGACCCATTATCTCAAACTCCCTCTTACCTCTACTAGGCACATTTTTCAGGAGTCATACTCTTCACCAAAATTATTCCTTACCCAAAGGTTGTTGCATGGGCTTTAGTTTCACCTAATTCTGATCTCCCTAAGTAAAGTTACGAATTTTCTAAGGGTTCTTCAATAATCTGTCTAGATTTTCTAGTTCGTTGAGTTCATGGGTCCGAATTATACTCAATTGGGCCAGTGCCCAATTGGCGGTCATAACAAGTCCACTCTCTCTCTGGTCAGACCCTACCGCATTGATGGTCGGCATCCTGGTCGCATCGGTGGTGGAGTAGTTGCCTCGGCAGGAATGACAAGTCAACGCCCACACTACCTCCTGCTCCATTGGGCACGCGAGTTGGGCGATTCATGCCTTTTCCACTCTGGCAACCCTACGGACAACCCTCCAGGCAACGGTATAAAAGAGAAAGCATCACTTTTCGAGTTACAGAGCCCTCCCTCTCGCACTCCCCCTTCACTTCACAATTAGTTGACTTGACCGTCGAATAGTTGTTCCCTGGGTATCGCCTAGGGCTCCTTCTGACGTCCTCCTCGGTCGCGCTGTAGGTCCTTCTCCCGGTGAGGCTCCATTTCTGATTTCACCAACTATTAGAGATGTCAACATAGAGATAGGTAACTATTTTTCGATCGTTACATTTATTATTCTCGGATGTCATTTTCCGTCACTCTCATTTCAGTTAAAGTTAAGGTTCATGAACGGGATTAATTATTAACTAAAGATTACCAAAGTAAGGTGCATGTCCTGTAAGATAATTTATTATCCTCATTTAGTATATAATAACTCCTCATTTTTCACAATAGAATTTGACGGAAATGTACTAGTGATAGATGAATATGCAGGTGTGATCACTCTTCTCTTATGTTATTTTTTACATTCTTTTGCCCCGTAATCAGATTTAAAATTAAATTACAAGAGAAATCAAATGTGAACTCAAATTCAACAAGCAATCGTCTTATATCTTTTCGATCTCAAGATTAGACAATCAAGATGGAAGAGTAAGATTGACAAAAAAATGGGTAGCCTTAATTGCATTCTTTAAAGTGATACAATATCACACGTATTTAATGAAGATATTCCTAATCTTGTCATTTTAAGAAGCATTTCATATATGCTTTTCATAAAAGAAAAAGGGTGAAAATTTGTTGATGCCATGCCTCATGCCACGCCTAGATAATATAAAAGGATATCTGGTAATAAAACGTAAGTAGGTTATTTTTGCATATAAATTATTATTAAATGTCTAATTGTGATAATATTATGTCTAGAAATGCATTAACAATGGTATTCTTACTTTTGTCAAAATAGTGTAAAATTGTCACTACTGTTAACTTCCATCGATGACAGAGAAGTGAATACTCTATAAAGATTTAAATATTCCCTCTATTTTATAATTAAAAGACTAAAATACATTTCACAAATCTCAAATTCTCCACCCTTAACAAAAGATAGAAAATAGAGACCTAGTGAAAGAGAGAGAGGGAGGCGTCGGAGGCAAAGTCTCCTCCGGCACTGGCAACCCACCCAGTAGGGGGTGAGTTGCATAGGGGAGAGAGAGAGAGAGAGAGAGAGAGAGAGAAGTGGTGGGGGGGAGAAAGAGGAACTAGCGATGGCGAGTGCTCATGGCTCAAGAGGGTGGTCAATAGTGGCAGAGGGCTCTTCCCCCCCATGACGATCTCCTCTGGCATTGAGTTCCCATTGGCATTGGCAGCAAGTGTTGGAAAGATATTTATTTTCACAAATTCATTAGTTTGGATTATAACAAAATAAATATTCAATTCTCCCAGTCCTGCTAAGTAAAATTATAGGTTTTATCGAACTCATGTTTCTATGAACTTAAAAGCATGATTAGTTAAATATCTAGGATAGACTTAGAAAAATTGAATATCGCCTAAGTAAACAAAAGAATTAAGATTCGACGATACATTGTCTAATCAAACCTAACATAGGCGATATTACGTCTAACGAACAAAACCACAAAGAATTATGTTAGACGATCCTTCGTCTAAATCTTTAATATAGATGAAAGATTAGACGTTCCATCATCTAAATCCTTAGGATAAACGAAGAGATAGACAATATATCGTTTAAGTCCTTAGGATAGACGATCCATCGTCTAAGTCCCTAGATAGACGAATGATTAGACGATCTAGCGTCTAAGTGAGATATGATAGACGATGAGAAAAGAAGTTAGACAACACATCGTCTAATTCAAAAAAAGTTAGATGATACATCGTCCAATTAGAAAAAGATAAAAGGTAAGGTTAGATGATACATTGTCTAAGTGGACTAAGAAGCATTAGACGAAATTTTGTCTAAAAGTCTGTGATTAGACGGAACGTTAGACGATGCATCGTCTAAGTCTAAGCAGATAGATGATACTCCATCTACGAAAAAAATGACAAAACTAAAGATTGATGATACATCATCTACTTGAAGGAGTATTAGACAATACATCACCTAACTCACGATAGACGATGAGTTAGACGATACTTCGTCTAACAGGAAAAGGATAAAAGTTTAGTATTAGATGATACATCACCTAACTGAAGACATGTTAGATAATACTCCGTCTAACTCATGATAGACGATGAGTTAGATGATATTTCGTCTAAGAGAAAAATGATAAAATATTATAATAGACGGAACTAAATCTAATAAGGTTATAAATATATGAAGCACTAGACAATATATCGTCTAAGTGAATAATGACAAAATTCTAGGATAGACGGTACTTCATTTAATATAAAAAATGATCATAATGTTTAGATGAATGGGTAGACAATGCTTCGTCAACTTCTATTAGACAAGATAAAATACGTTGTCTTACTTTTTCTTGAGTGGTACACATGTAACACTTTTGACTTGTTAACCACACTAAACGACAAGATATACAGTAAGGCGCCTACACAACACTCAAATGCTAGAGCACCGTGCATGTAAATTCTTCACATTATTTAAATGCCTTATTTGTTCGTCACAGACACTAACATATGGCACTGGACAGTCAAAGAAACTTTGCATTCGCATTAAATGCATAGTATCTGTAGAGATACTCTTACATTTCTGAGACATTATAATACATTTAACAATATCATAAGACATATCTTATGTGCAAAACGGACATTACTTATTGTATACTTTCCACACTATCATCTGGAATTTGAATTTACCTACCTTATCTCATGTCCCTACATAGGGAGAATATTGTTAGCATTGTTTTAGATTTACGAAGGGCAGCAGCCAGTAGTAGATTACACAAGAGAAGAAAGTGTACATACTTACATATCTCCCACAGCAGTAGAAGATCTAATTCACCTACTATCTCATAAATAGAAGCGTAGCTACCACTCTGATCTGTCAAACACTGTGACTGGGATCCGACCGTTGAGAGACTATTGTATCTAACGAACATAATGAAGCCTGGAGTTATAAATAGCCTGGACTTGAAGAACAATGGAACCAACAATGAACGCAATAAGAATACGAGCAATTCTCCAAGTGCCTGCATACATTCAAAAAGAACCCAGAGTTATGCTTCATGTGCACTCACGTCAAGGGAGGACTTCATCACACTTAAAACTTCATCCCCGAAATCCTTCATTCTAGAAAGAATTAAAGATGAGGATATTGTTATGTAACGATATTTTGTTTGTTCTACTCCTCTTTCTATCTGTGTGTTCATTTACTTACATTCTTTGTAGATCTAGCCATCGAACAATTATAAGAGCATTTGTTGCTCTAGAATAACCAATATTGCGTGTGCTAGGTTGGTCTACTAATACCGTGCAAATCAACTGGGTGACTAACTCCTGGAAAGCTAGCAGGTGTGTAACCACCTGAAAACTAAGTCATTTTATGCCACTGGTTGGTTTGTTGAGATCTGATCAAAATCAATTGAGTTGTGATTCTTGAAAAACTAATGGGATAAGATCCGTTGAGTCCTGTGAAGATCAGTTGGGGGCTAGACCTGAAAAATAACTAGTGTAACCATTGGTGAAAGGTTAATGAATGCCCCAAGCAAGTTGCAGGGGGGGCTAGACGTAGGGCAGTCAAGGAAGGCTGACAGAACCAGTATAAAATCTGGTGTTTTGTGGGTTGTGTGCTCTTTTACATTTAATTTTACGATGCTTAACTAAGATAATTTTAATACATTATTGTTTCTCATCGACACACCTATTCACCCCCCTCTAGGGTGTGCCCGGCTACTAACAAGTGATATCAAAGCATACGCGTCTCCTTTATTATAGGTTTAACCACCTAGGAACAAGATCCTGATAGTAGTCGAATCGAGAATAGAATCAACCTTGCTCTGTAAGAAGGCTACTCCATCAGCCGGCCACCACTCTTTAGTGGATATAACTACCCCTACTGGAAGATCAGAATGATGAAATACATAAAGGGGGTAGACTATGATCTGTGGATGGTAATTAAGGAAGGTGACATAGTGATTACCACTCATAGAGATTAGTGGGGCAGAGGTGAGAAAGAGATGGCATCGCTAAACTCTCTTGCATTTAGCCTCATGTTTTATGCACTCAGCGTAGAGGAGTTCTACAGAGTATGCACCTACTCCTCAGCCAAAGAAATTTGGGACAACCTAGAAGTAGCTCATGAAGATACATCCTAAGTTAGGAGACCAAGATCAACCGCTTGGTCACAAAATATGACATGTTCAAGATGGAGAAGGGAGAGACCATTAAAAAGATGGAAGCTATGTTTACGTCTCTGGTAAATAGTCTTAAGGCTCTAGACAAGAAGCATGACAGTAGTGAGCTGGTCAGAAATATCTTAAAATCCTTGCTACTTAAATGGACCCCTAAGGTCACTACAATCAAGAAAACCCAGGATCTGAGCACATATTCTCTGGCTCAGTTTGTTTAGGAACCTGGCCACTCACGAGCTCAAGCTACAAGGCCAAAAGAAGGACATTGAGAAGAAAGTTCTTGGTCTGAAAGCCAAGGCCAAAAGCAACAAAGAGGAGTCATAGTTCACATCAGGCGAGGACAGTGATGAGATAGCTAGGTGTTTGTGTTTCATAACCGAGGAGTGTGGGTCCCTCCACCTCCATTTCTAGATTCAGTTAGTTTGTATGGAGGTCGTGTCATGGCGGATGCCAGTTTCCCCTTCGTCTTTGTGGTATCTTCGATGCAGAGTGCACAGCGGAAGCGTGGTGGGCCCGTAACTCACAAGCTCTAGGATCGGATTGGTAGTGGCGTATGGAATATCTTTCCATGGTATGTGTGTCCTCTGCTTGCCCTTTGCGCTTGCAGTAGCTCAGCCTCAGTTTCACCCCGTCTTATCACCGTGTCTTTTCTTCCAGCAATCTCGGTTGGCTCTGCTTGTTCATTTGACAGGGGACCTGGTATACTCATTATCCCTGTCACATTGCAAGTGAGAACGAGCATTCTTCTTTTATGCTTTCTGACTCCCCTTTGGGCCTGACTAGCGAAAGTCAGCCCTTCATATATTGAAATTCTTTTCATCTTTTCATTTTGTGGAGACTTTTCAAGGTTTCTAGCCCCAACTTGCTTCTCCTCTTCATCCACCCCTACAGGTGACATTTTATCTTTTTCTTCTTTTTTGGCCCTGGTGACACGAAGCAATCTTTGCTAGCCCAGGGAGGGGTTCCTGAAGTTATAGAAATATTCCAGGACCATCCCCGTCACACCCTCGTAGCTGTGCTCTGGAGAGATGATAGGAGGCAGCATCCAGCCTCGGGCAGACAGCATGTAGGACAGCCGTGTCAAACTGGCGGCTTGATTAGAGTTTCTTCAATATTTGAGGATATCGGCATGTCTTGCACAAGCCCTGGTGAAGGGTGGAGGAGTTGCAATCATGACTTCCTCTCCGTGCATAGTCTTTCTGCCCCCTCTCTTGGGAACATCAGCAGAATTTTTGAAGCCTTGCGAGGCTGGTGCAGGGCCCCGAACCCTCTTGGGAACCCAGATTTGTTTAAACTTTGGCAAGTTCGGGGTTGGCCTCCCTTGCTTGTTGTCATCAAAATTCACCCCCCGACTTGCTAGCACTTGGAAGGTGTTGTGAGTGGAGATGGTTGGGATGATCCGGTATGGTAGAATTTCGACACTGCCGCCATTGAAGTAGACTCGGATGCCCCCGATCAATGTGGACTTCCCAGATGTCGAAAGTCGACTTCGGGGAGTAGCAGAGACTCTCCCTCTTTTAAAAGTCTTTTTGTTACCGCCAGTGGGCTTCTTCTTGTGTGCCCCAGTTGGACAAGTAGTATGGTGAACGTGGCAGCTCACGACCATCGGGCTCTTCAGCAGAGTTTTCTTGACATGGCCCTTACTTCGGTGGGTCGCACCTTTGTTGTTCTTCAGCTTTGTAGGTTCAGAACTCTCCACGTCCAGGAGACTTGCGAATGCAACTCCTAAGAAGTTGGGGAAGCCAACGACCAGGGGAAAGTTGCCAAAGGTGGTAGGCACGGCGATGTAGCCGTATGCAGCATGGTCGGCCATGATATGGGAGCCGAAGACAAGTCTAGACAATCTGCTCGCCATTGCTTCGACCTGCAAGGAGAGAAACAAGATGAACGAATAGTTGACATTTGAAGTAGTTGAGTGGGGGCCACATGGTCCCTCTATTTTGGTGAAAAGATGAAGGGAGATTGAGTCCCACCGGACGTGCCAATTTGTGGGAATGAATTTTATTAAATATTTTAGTTTATTTATTTATTAATTGGGATTTGTTAGCTTTATTTATTTATTATGTAGGCGTGCTAGTCACTGAGTGACAAGTTTATTATGCGCACCGTCTGACTGATCAGACGAAGATGGGTGATCGTGTCGGGACTCAGAACCCGCCGTACCATAAAGGATACGGCGTTAATTACATCTTTCCAGAAGAAGGAAAACCCTTGATTAATCGCCAAAAATAGAGTGACCATGGGGCCAATAGAACATATGAAAGATGATTGCGCATGCAAGCATACGGTGTGATAATATTTATTTTATTAAATCGATTCTTGGTACGGGGCGGAGAACTTAGGTCCGAAGATCACCTCACGCATAGTGAAAGCCTTCGGCCGGGCATAACCCGACTTTCTACTACTCACCATTTGATATACCAGAGAATCAGATCATGCAGGGTAATGGTAATGTAGTGTTATTGTTTGTTGTTTGTTTGGTTATTTATTTGTAAATTCAGAGAAGATTTTGACAACACCTCCCCTGTCCCGAGGGGTGTAGGGGAGAGTATGAGAGAATCGTCCACGAAGGGTCAAGACGATCTCTTGAATGACGGTCATGCTCAAACGGCAATCTCGTACCCTATGATGAGCAAGGAACCCGAGGGCTAGCCCTCTAAGTAATCCATGTCACTCGCGGGGTTGTCAATTAGTTATTGACTTTTCATTTTTTGAGACTGTGCATGGCACTATAGTGCACGCATATGGACCCACGAGGTGGGCCCAACGTGACCATACTCGGGCAGACTCGTATGATGTTGGGACAATATATGCCGAGGAATGACAAATTTGCTATTCGAGAACCGAGGAAATGCGGTCAAATCTCAGTCAAAACGAATCGAATTTAGCGGGCTATTGGCTCGGGACAAAGTCGTGCTCTGGCCATAATGGGGTGGATCCCAAGGTCCGGGCACGACTTGTCAGGGCGTCATTAATATTCTCATACTCGGAGTCTAGAGAAGGTGAGGGTTCCGAAGCGGACACAGTGACGTCCATTATTCTTTATTTATGTTTTTTTATTATTATTATTTAGATGTATGAGTGCGCTTCTCTTTCTTAAGCTCACTATTTTCATTTTTTGTTTATATTATTCTCCTTTTTATTTATATATTTTTATTACATGCATATATCTTTTATTTCCTTTATTATATTTATTTGACTGTTATTCATTCATCATTTTTTATTTATCATTTTTATTTATCATTTATTATTTTTATATTATCATTTATTTAGCCATTATTAGGTTATTATGTTTCTTTTCATTTTTTATTTTTTTTATTTTTTATTTATTTATTTATTTATATATCACTTTTATCTTTTAATCTTTTAATCTTTTTTTAGTGCATGTGTTATGGGCATGTGAATGTGGGTGAGTGAGAGTGAGAGTTTGTTTATGTTTTTTTTTATTTTTTAGTGATGAGATGTGCAACGTATATTTGTGTGCAACGTGTTATTTTCAGTTGTGTTTTTTTTATATTAAGAAGGGACGGGGATTGACGTGTGTGTGCGCGCGCGCTTGTACGTGTTGAGTGTGTGTTTTGTGTTAATGTGTGTGCACATGTGAAGTGTGAAAATGATAGAGAATGTCAAAACGGCGCCGTTATTATTCTTTTTTTTTATTACATGTATATATAAAGGGCATGGGGGTGGACGTGTATACCTGTGTACGAATGTGTAATACGGCATGGGGGTGAATGTGAAACGGCGCGGTAGAGTGTATTTGTTTATTATTTTTTTTATAAGTAGAAAAACGACGAGGGAAGATGTGGGTAATTCGGCGCGGGGGGTATGCGCACCGGATTAACTAACGCTGCTTCAACAGTGTGATATTTCTTATTTTTTATTTTTATTTTTATTTTTATTTTTTGTTGTTGTTTGTTTGTTTGTTTTATTTTTTTTATTTTTTAAATATTTTAAAGAAACTATTATCACTTTATCATTTATTATTTTATTTATATTTTTTTATTCACTCATTTATTCATTCATTTTTTTATTTCATTTTTTTATTCCCGATCTTATAAATTGTCAAAATATCCTGGTAAAAATCCGACAGCATCTCTCATAGACCTCAAGTATTCGAGGGAAAAAGCGGAGGCTCGCCCACGAGGCAAGATTCTAACTGTCGGGAGGTCAAATACGGCGACCGGTGAACCCGAATGGACGGAGACCCCGAAGGATAGCTTACGAGGGGTACCGGTGTTCCACGAGCCTTTAATCGTAAACCCATCAAACACCCAAATGGACGTGGGTCCAGAGAGCTAGCCTACATGGGATTTTCATATGTCCATGGGTTATCCAAATCGGGATAGTGTTCGCCATTAAGACGGTCAATAGTCACTCGGAGAGTGATCACTTAAAACGGTGTGAGAAACGGTGCCTTAAAACGGAGTGACCTTATGCAGTTGAAATGGCGTGGGTTAACCCAACGTGGGGGGAGGGGGGGTGCCGCGCCAGATTACACTCCCACTCCCACGTCGGATTAGGGGGGTAACAAAGGAATGAATGGGCCAGTGGCTGGGATGAGGTTTAAATGACTTGCCCATATGCATGCACATGTATTTATCTATGTATATCTATGACTAAACATGAAACCGGCGTCGGGTGGGTTGGAGAAAATGTGCATATACGTGTGTGTAATGGATAGCAAATGAGTTGACAACAGGGTGGGCTCCCTTCACCCATACATGCTTATGTATATAATGGAATGTATACATGGCAGGATATATGCAAGAGAATGAGGTAACGGCTGAGCTTTATGCATGCATGCGGGCTTGAGTCGTTAAACTGGCGGCGCTATATGCATATATATATATATATATATATATATATATATAAAGTGAACATAGAATGCATGATCCGGTGCGCCTTCGCGAAGGAGGTTAAAACGGCGTGGGTTAAACCGGCGTGGGGGTAGACCACGCTGAATTAAGATGAAATAGAGGATTCGCAGATAAAAAAAAAAGGGAAAGAGAGTACCAAAAATGAAGGGAAAAAAAGATTAATCAACGAGAAATTTTATCTTCCCTTTTGTGGGCATCTGGAGACTTCACCTAAGAGAAATAGATGAATCTCCCACCTCAAACGGGACCAAAATGCATGGAATGACGGCATAAACACAACCTTCTGTTCCACACGATGAACACGAGTAGATAGAGGCACAATTGATATCGTTAAATCGATTTCTCCCTCCCTCATTTGGCATATCCAGGGATCATATCTGGGAAGCTTGATAGATCTCTGACATCCCGTGGGGGCTTACAATCCTCATGTAAATAAAGCAAGAGAATGTTAAGAATAGTAAGGGAACTATTGAGTCACGGCCGGTGCGGCAAACCAGTGTATACCCCCTTTATAGATTACCAGAGATCACGCTCAGGAGACAATGATCCCTGGCGCCCTCAGAGAACAGAGCAACTATCAAATGAAATTAAAACACAAAAGATTTGGGGGATGAATCCTATAGCCCCGTAGGGCAGCTCTTTTGTTTTGGGCCGGTAAACCCACGGGAGAATCATAAAAAACAATAGCGAGAGAGGGAGAAAGAGGCATAAACAAAGTCGTCAACATACAGAATAGTAAAGTAACATCGTCTCAATTCATTTATTCATTCCCCGGGATAATGATACACTGTGAAGAATTTCAAAAAGGGGATTACAAGATACGGCAAATGATAGAAAACAAGGGAAAACGGAGACCGGGGAGGGGAGTTGTAGCCGAGATCGGGTGCTATTCGGTGGTAAACCCACCTTCAGTCGCAGCAGCACCCAGAACTCTCTGATCTCCTCTCCCTCTGGAATTCCCTCTTTCTTTTTCCCCAAGCTTCTTCCCCTCTACCCCTTCGATCTCTCTGATCTCCTCTCTTTCTTTAGGGGGGGGGGGGGGGCTCCCTCTTTTCTTTGTTTCCCAATCGTATGCCTCTTCTTCTTAGGATTTTCTCTTCGCAGCGGAGGCTTTTTATAGATGGGGAGGAGGACAAGGCTTAATACGGCACGCCATTTGGCCGCCGGTTGGAGGGCTTTACACGCCGGATGGGAGGCTGATCCAGCCCATTCTTCCCCTTTGATCTCACTTGACTATTCTTTTGGCCCATTAAGCCCATTTGATCACTTCTTGAATAGTTTGGTCATTCTTTGGCCCAATTTATTTATTCAAGCCTAATTGCAATGACTCTAGTCCATTCTGTCCACTTGTGGTAGCTGGCCAATTGACTGGCTTGTTCTTGTTGTCCGGGCTTCTGCTTGTTTCTTCGAGGATGGTCCCGAATATTCTTTCAAGCTCTCGGGTCTTGCTTTAGCGGCTGTCCGTTGGAGCAGAGCATCTTTTCCTTTCTTCGTTTGTTCGGCTTCCGCCATTCTTTTTCTTCTCTGTCGGCACAAGAGCACTCGATCCGAACTTAAGACCTGCAGAAGTAGAAGTTATGAAAAATTAGGAATATTTTCAGTGTCAACAGGCGGCCACTGGGTTGGCCGCCCTATAGCTTCTCCCTCTGGGCGGCCAAAGCCCTAGCTGCCCTGACCTCTGGGTGGCCAGAGTACTGGCCGCCCAGCCCATATTTCGGGCGGCCATTAGTGTGGTCGTCCAGGGAGTCTAGCCAAGTGACTGTGTCCTATTTTCTGGGTGGCCATTGGGCTGGCCGCCAAGGCTGGGCGACCACAGCCTTGGCCGCCCACAAGCTGTTGGGCAGCCAGGGGGGTTGGCCACCTAGGCCAGAGCCCTGCTGGCCAATTCTTCAGCCTTTCGAGTTTTCACGTGATCATTGGTTCCGACTCACGTCTTATTCATCGACAGTTAATGGATTAGCCATCCAGTCGGAGGTCCTTGGTTTTCATGGTATGAGTCACCTCGTGGTGCGTTCTACGAGTTTACTAGGTTAGTACGGACCGATGATACTCTGGTGGTTTCCACTCTTTAGCGAGTTCACACCTCCAGTGACCTTTTCCACTAGTCGTAGCTTTCCTGTGTACGCGTGTGCGGACCCACTTGGGAGTGGTGGAGAGCTTGTCCCTGTGTGAGAGTTTTTAGGCTGGTTACCGTAGGGCCCCTCGTCTTTGCCGTCTGAGTCTGGGTTGGGGGGAAAACTAGCTAGAAGACTCGACTTAGAGTGTATAGTCTGTGTGTGCACACGTGGTTGGGGGCATCAGACACGCACTAACGAGGGCAACCCTAACTAGTCCTTGTTCTATGGTTACGTGGTTAGTGTGTCTCAGTTTCCACCTGGGGCGAGTAGGGAGACACCTGGGACACAGACTAAGACGTCAGTGGACGCATCTGACCTTGCTTCTAGTAGGTAGTACTCCTGTCTCCAGTGAGGTAGCGACTTTGGTTCCATTCGTCATGAGGTTACTAATCTGGCGGCTCCGTGTGTAATGCCCTGGATTTTTTTCCAGATCTTTTTCGGATCATTTTAGCGGGTCTCGGAGCGTATTTTGTGTTTTGCACGTGTTTTTCCCTGTTGCGCCTTCGGAACTCTGTGTAGGGCAAACCGTGACGTTCTCCGACTCCAAGACTGTACCTCTGCGTTGTGCTCCTCCCGAGGATCGCGGAGGTAATTTTTCGTATTTTTTTGAATTTTTATAATTTTTATATTTTTCTATATATATTAACCCATTTCTCTCTCCCCTCTCATTTCTCTCTTCCCTCCCTCTCTCTTCTCTCACGCCCTCTTTCTCCCCTCTCTTCTCTGGAGGCCGACGGAGCGAGGCGAGGGCGAGATGGAGGCGGCGTGGGCGAGGATGCGGGCGAGGACAGGCGAGGATCGAGTCGGTGGAGGCGAGGCGAAGCTTGGTGGCGCGATCGCGAGCCGGCGAGGGTTTCACGGTGATTTCTTCATGGAGCGACGTCCACGGCACGTCGTTTCTTCGGTGGAGGTAGGGAGATGGACCCCCAGCTCGTGCATTTCTTTTCCTGCAAGTTTTGTAGGCCGTGGTGAGCCGAGCGGGCGTAATCGGAGATTTTTGGGAAAAATCCATGTTTTAGGGCTCGTGGGCCGATCTCCTGTTTCATTGCGTTTTTGGCCGATCCAAGGCCTTAGATGCATGCTAGGGGCTCTTTGGGGCCTTCCCCCTTGTTTTCCCCCTCTCCCGTGGAGGTATGGGGCGTGGGACATTTTTCGGGTCGTTTCCCGCCGTTTCACGCTCAGACGGGTGTGACGGTCCTTCCAGTGACCGTCACAGCCTGTGACGCCCCAAGGTGGGTGCGTCACAGGGCCCGTTAGCCTTTTGGTGGTTTGTAGGTGTGACGGTCCCACGATAGACCGCCACGGCGCTGTGACGCACCTGGGTTGGACCGTCAGGGACGATCTGACCGTTGGCTTCCGTTCGTTGGTTTTGACCGTTCGAGGTCAAGGCCTGTGACGCACCAAGGCTGGCGCGTCACAGCCTTGTAACGCCCATGTGTGGGTGCATCAGAGTAGATGTGTTCCCACCTTCTAACGCACCAAGAGTGGTCCATTACAGCCTGTGACGCACCGAGCGGGACGCATCACAGTTGATTTTATCTTGTCTTGTGACGCATCAGGGCTGGCGCGTCACAGATTGTGACGCACCAGGGCTGACGCGTCAGAGACTGTGACGCGAGAGTGGTTGTGACGGTCGAGACTTGGACTGTTACAGACTGTGACGGCCCAAGGTTAGATCGTCAGGCTCTGTGTGGTGCCGAGATGAGTTTTCGTGTTCTCCGTGATCGATTCACGTTGTGTCGGTCCCTAGTCGATCCGGTTGGGACCCAGTGGTCGACCTGCGGTCGTGAGTGTCCCAGACACCCGTGGGATTCTGTGCCCGTATTTTGAGGGTGTCGGGAGGACGGTGCTATCTCGATTAGCGTGCCCGTAGGTGTGGTGGGTCCGGATGACCCCACGTGTTCTGGGCTTTCGTGTTACGCTCGATCGAGTCACCGTGTATCGGTGTGTGTGTGCGCTGGGGTTCCCCCACATGTCGTGTGTTTTCCTGGAAGATGATTCCTGAGTGGGCCATGTGTTTGGCCTTGGACTGCGAGTCCAGTGATCGGCATGGCGGCTTGGGCGCTGCCTTGGGAATCGTGCTTCTGTGCTTTCCACGTGGGCCGTGTGTGTGGCCTTGGACTGTGAGTCCAGTTGCCCTACCTGGGACTGGAATGCTTCTTAATTCCCTTCTCGAGGGAATGGTCTTGGCGGCTCGTGAGCTATCTCGGTATTCATGCTACCGTGGTTTTAGACCTAGAGATCGGACTAGATTGATGGTCTTGTGATGTTGCGTGCGACGGTCTTGACCCCGAGTCTTCTGACTCAAGGACCGTTGGTTGTAATGCGTCTAGAGGACTGCCCAGAGTCCAGTGGCTTAGCGTCACTTGGGTTTTCCCGACTCTCGCGCAGGGTGCGTGCATAGCCGTGGGCTGCGAGTCCCGTTCATTCTCCGACTGTGGTCGCCGTGCGACGGTGCCGGTACGTGGGATGGTCCCCGTACGTCGTCGGATTCAGACGTTATTTTCTGTTGACTTGAGAGTCTACTCCTTCAGTGACCCTCCACTAGTCGTAGCCTACTTACACGTGTGTGGTCCCACCAGGGAGTGGTGGAGAGGCTACCCTGAGGACGGTTTTGGACTGGTTTTCATAGGGCCCCTCACCGTTAGCCAGAGTCCGGCTACGGGGGAAAATCGGTCAGAGGGTCAGACCTTGGACGCATGGTCTGTGTGTGCACAAGTGGTTGGGGGCGGTTGGACCCACGCCAATGGGCATGACCCCAACTAGTCACTTGTTGTGGTTCTTGTTCGGTGTTCGTGCCTCTGGTAGGCACTACCACGCTAGGCAGTTCACCTGCGGTGCGGTGTAAGACGTCAGAGGACGCTACCGACTGTGCTTCTAGTGGGAGGTACTCCTATCGAGTCGGGAGTGACAGACTGTCAGTTTCCGTGACTTCGACCTTCGAGTTTTCGGTCGTGTTGACCGTTGAGTTTCGGTTGTTTCGCCGTGGCGCGCGTGTCGATTTTCGCGCCGTGAGACTAGTGCTAGTGGCTTTACCGAGGTTGCGTCTTGTTGTGCGGTACCCGCGATCAGGCGTCAGGGTTGCACTTTGGACAGCGTGTCCAGGTTGGCCGTGTGCTGGGAGGCAGGCCTCTACGGCGTGGTTGCCGTGGGTTTTTACTTCGATAAGCAGTACTATTGCAGTTCGGTAGCCCCCGACCGTGAGTTCGGGGTGTGTTTCCGCAACAGTAGGAGTAGTTGTAGTGCCGGGTTTCGACCAGCCACCGGGTTTACTGTTCCTACTATTACGGTTGCTCTTGTAGCCTTCCTTTCCGCTACCGCCGTTGTTTCCGGTTGGGGTTCCGCGGGATCCCTGCTGAGTCTCTATTTTGGAGACTCATTCCCTGCTTTTCAGGTGTGGCGGTTCTTCCTCGAGGTTCGGGGGTGTGGTACGGAGGTTCTCGGTTGCCAGCTCGCCGGGCCGAGTGTTCACTCGGCATGTGGTACGTTTTTACTGCTTTTGACTGTACTTTCTGTTGGACTGGACTCTGTTGTAGCTGTAGTTGTTCTTTCTTTCAGCTAGTTGTTGTTGGTTGTCCTATTTTATTTCCTATTTCTTCGTGCCTCCACACTCCTTTTAGCCCTTCCGAGCCCTCCCGGCTCGTGGGCGGCGGTTCGAGTCTCGGGTTATCGGGCCTTCCCGGTAATCAGATTCTCAGGTCGTTACACCGTGCACTTTGTTCTACGTGACACGTGGTTTACAAGGCTAGCACTTGTGTACTTCTCTTTTATTATTATTTACTACCTCCTTCTGTTATATGTTTATTATTTATTATCCTCACTTATTGTTTATCGTGATGTTGTGTTTCTCGTTGTGAGGTAGTGATCTGAGGGACCCCTATTAAGCCATTGAGATGAGGCTCACTCCTTTGCTTTTCAGGTGAGGCGAGGTTGATGCAGAGTACTTCGGAGGCTCCTCGTGGTGCCGGTGGTCCGATTTAGCAGCAAGTTTGCCATTGACGGGGCATGCCCCGTATTATGGTACTTTTCTTTCTATTGACTGTACTTATTATGGACTTGGATATTCTAGACTATATAATTATTTAATTATGTAAATTATTTATTTTCCTACATTATATATATTGCCTTGTGGTTCTGTAATTATTTTAGATTCTTGTATATCTCCACACCGTTCAAATAACCCTTCTGAGTCTCCCAGCTCGTGGGTGGCAGGCCAGGATTCGGGTCGTATCAGTTCCTTTCCAATATCCGGATCTTGGGTCGTTACATTGAGCTTCTGGGAAGGGACCGAGGATATCCACTCCCCACCTAGCGAAGGGGCAAGGTTCCATTGGGGTGTGGAGCATAGTCGTCGGTTGGTGATGAAGGTGTTCGAACTGTTGGCACTAGTCGCACTGGGGCACATAGCCGAGACTTTCATTCTGCATGGCGGGCCACCAATATCCTTGACGAAGAAGGCTCATGGCGAGTGCTCGTCCTCCGATGTGGATGTCGCATAGCCCTTCATGGACCAATATGTAACGACCCGAGATCTGAGTGCCGGAAAGGAACCGGTGCAACTCAAACCTCACCCCGTCACCCACGAGCCCGAAAACTCAGAAGGGTTAAAGGATGGTGTGAGGGCATAAGAGAAGCTGAAATAACTGCAGAGATAACACAATGACAAAATAATAATGCAAAAAATTAAATAAATAACTAAACTGCTACAATGTCCAGTGTATCTCATGTCCATATTAAGTATAGTCAACAGAAAGAAAAGTACAAGTACACGGGACATACCCCGGCTCTGGCAAACTGGCGACTAACCCTGGCTACTAGAACCACGCTGAAACTCCACCGCGCCTCCCGACGACCCCGCCTCACATGAAATACAGGGGTGAGCCTCATTTCATTGGCTCAGTAGGGATCTCGCGGACCCGTGGATGCACTTTTTTATTTAAATCGTTGTTTATTGGTTAATTGGTTTATTCGAGGGGTTTATTGGTTTATTAAGTGCGTGGACGTGCCAGTCATAAAGTGATGATTTATTCGGGCTTCGTGGAAGCCCTTGGTGCGGTCGATCTAACTTGGTCAGACGATTGTGTGGTTCATGTCAGGACTAAAACCCGCCGTGCCATGAAGGTTACGACGTTAATTACATCCCCTCGGAGAGGGGAACACCCTTGATTAATCGCCAAGAATAAGGGCCCCACGGCCTAAGGAAAATACCGATAATGCAAGAAGATAGGGAAGGTCAAATTATTCTAAAAGCCCGCATCGGGATACGAACATTCAGACTTTGTCGGTCATCTGTGGACCACTTTATGTTCGGACAAAGGTCCATATTGAAGGTACGACGGAAACGGAAATAAACCCATACAAATGTATGCTGAGTTTACAGCAATTTCTATAGAAGAACGGAAACGAATCCCAATGGGAACGAGTCCGGTTTGACGAACTATCGGCCCAAAGCAATGTCGGGTCACGGCCATATCGGGATGGTTCCCAAGGTTCGAACTCGACCTGGAGGGGCGGCGTTAATATTCCCTTTACACTGGGTCTTGAGGAGAAACTAGGTTGTGAAACATGTTTCATCTTGTTATTATTGTTTGATTGATTTTTTTTATTTTTTTATTTTTATTATATATATATATATATTTATTATAAGTTTATTATTATTATTATTTTATTCATGTATTATCTTTTTTTTTTGCATTTGGAGCGTATGTGTGGAAAGATGAGCCAAAAGGGGCTAGAGAGGGGTTGACCTGTCTTGAGGACAGGTTGACCTTAATGAAATCAACGCTCGAGATAGGTAGACCTCGAAGGGTTTGAGCTGTAGGTAGGTAGACCTGCGCAGGTCGATGCACATTAGGAACTTCTTCAGTAAGGTTGGTGCACTTGAAGAGCAAGGTCGGTGCACATTGAGAACTTCTTCAGTAAGGTCGGTGCACATGAAGAGCAAGGTCAGTGCACATGAACAACAGGGTTGGTGCACATGAGAGATTTCTTCATTGAGGTCGGTGCACATTGGGAACTTCTTCAGTAAGGTCGGTACACATGAAGAGCAAGGTCAGTGCACATGAAGAACAGGGTCGGTGCACATGAGAGATTTCTTCATTGAGGTCGGTGCACATGAAGAGCAAGGTCGGTGCACATTGGGAACTTGTTCAGTAAGGTCGGTGCACATGAAGAACAGGGTCGGTGCACATGAGAGATTTCTTCATTGAAGTCGGTCCACATGAGGAATAAGGTCGGTGCACATTGGGAACTTCTTCAGTAAGGTCGGTGCACATGAAGAGCAAGGTCGGTGCACATGAAGAACGGGGTCGGTGCACATGAGAGATTTCTTCATTGAGGTCGGTGCACATGAGGAATAAGGTCGGTGCACATGAGATAAAGTCTGTGCACGTTGGCAGCCATGCATGTTGGGGTCGGTGCAGTTGTGCAACCGGGCGTGCTGAGGTCGGTGCACATGGGTAGTCAGGCATGTTGAGGTCGGTGCACATGGGCGGCTAGGCGTGAGTTAGGTCGGTGCAGCTATAGCCATGCAGGGATGAGGTCGGTGCACATGCCGAATTAAGGTCGGTGCACATGGCACGAAGGTGAAGGAAGGGTTTGTGCTCATGCAGGCCAGAGTCTGAGCAAGTCAGTGCAAATGAAGGCCAGGGTCTGAGCAAGTCAATGCACATGGAGGCCAAGGTTGATGCAGATGCCACAGGGCTGAAGACAGAGCTCCCAGCAACACTCCATCTTGAAGATTTATTTATTGTTTTGTTGCTTTATTTATTATTATACATTTTCTTATCTTCATTTATTTATTTTTTATTATTATTTTTATTGTCTTATTTTCATTATATTTTTATTATTCTTTTATTATTTTATTTTATTTTTTTTTCTTTTATCATTATTATTTTTTCATTTTATTATTTTATTATTTTAGTTTTAATTTTAGTTTTAGTTTTAGTTTTTTATTTTATTATATATTTTTTTATTTTTTAATTCCTTTATTTGTTTATTTAGTCGGTGCACGGGTCTGAATCGTCACAAATGCTACGGCAATGCGGGCTCAATTCTCTTCGTGTTTTTCACAGTTCTCTCGACTCACGGGAGCGTCTCGTTGTTTCTTTTATTTGTTTGTTGCTTCCTTTTACCTTCTAATCATGTGTATTATTCTGAAAAAAATTCAGCATCATCTCCTCTCGACCCGAGAGCTGGGGGGTGTAAAGGGGTACGTGCCCACAAAGAGTGGCGTGACCCAACAAGTCAAGGTGTGCGCGTATGCAACAACACCCTTAGGAAAACTCTGAAAAACTCAGAAATCGATGAGCGAAGAGTGCCGTGTAAGCCATGGGCCTAACGGCTGGAGCATCGGGCTAAACCTCCACTGACTTAGGGAGAAATGACCACCGGGTAAATGAAAGACAGGGCTATCGGGTCACAGGCCAAGGTATGTCGGGCTAGAACAGGTTAGGTGTGTCGGTAGGGCATGGTTGGGAGTGTGCCGGGCAAAGGGACGAGTAGGGTGTACCGGGCAGGGCCTAGATAGAGGCGTGTCGAGTGAAGGATGCCACTTGTGCACCGGTCCTGGATGCTTGGGGGTGTGCCGCTGGAGGGGAGGTGCACCGCACAGGACTGAATTTGGACGAGGGATACACCAGCAAGAGGGGGACGTCCAGGAGTGCTGAGTGAAAACTACAGACTCACTAACGACAGTATCAAGGGAAAGACCAGGGTTAAGTATGAGGAGCTGGATTTGTTAAAGGGACGAACCGTGCTCAGAAGAGGTCCTCTACCAAGCCAAACAAAACAAAAAAAAACTTGGAATGAAACCCACGAAGGAAACACAGAGACTGACCCTGTTACGAGGGCGACCAGAAGGAAGCCAACCTTATGTCATCACGCCAGAGACACTACCCATTAGATTGGATAGACTCGTCAATGTTCTGGAGGGTAGACAAATGAAATAGATAAGATGACAAACCATGATGTGAGCACCAGATAATAGAAGCAAGCCCAAAGGAGCATTTTTATTCAATGAAAACAAGGGAACGCTAACTGGGCAAACGAGGGAAGGGCAATGCGTTACAATAAAATCAAGTGCCTAAGGCACACAAGCAGCATATGAGGAGGCAAGAGAACAGCGGCCCCTAAGAAAAGGGAAGGGAGAGAATGAGCCACACCCAGAGGAGGATGGGGTGAGGGAGGGGCCATGGCTCCCTTTCCCTTTCCCGTCCCCTCTGTTACATTCAAAACCTCTCTCTCTTCCTCTCTACTGCTTACTCTCTCTTTTCCCACTGGCTTTTTCTTCCTTATGCTCCTTGAGTTCTGCAAAATCGGACCAACAGCTTCTCAACACCCAGTTGCTTCTCCTCTCTCAGCCGCTTCTTCACTCTTCTTTGATCTCCTTCTCCCTGCCTCCTCAGAAGACCCAGCCGCTTTTTTCTTCATCGTGAGTGGCTTTTTATAGAGCTGATGCTTATGACACCATGCCGACGATGGAGGTCAATGAAGATTGACCTCCATCTTGTCCCCCCTGCAACGCCCTTTGCGTGCCTTGACAGAGTGTTGACACCTGGGCAGGTTGGAGCCGGCTCGATGTGAGCCCACTGCGCGCCAAGGGTCACACGTAGTGACCGCCGTATTTGCCGCTGGTTGTACCGGTTCAAACCATGGAGCGCTTCACCGGGCGATGAAGAAAGTAGACTGCACCGGATGGAAAGGCTGTCAGCCTCGTCGGGTGATGAATGGGGTGCACTGCTGGAGTGGCTGACGGGTGTGCCGGCCAAGGGGTGTTGTGGGAGTGTGCCGCTGGAGGGAGCGTGGGAGTGTGCCGCTGGAGTTGGCGTGAGAGTGTGCCACTGGAGGGAGCGGTGGGCATCCGATGTGGTGGTGCACCGGGTGAGGAAGAACATGAGAGGGAAAGAAGGGGAGAGAGAGAGAGAAATGGGAGATAAAGAGAGAGAGAGACCCCTCTCTCTTTCTTTGTTATTATTATTGTATTTTTTTGTTTTATTTTGTTTGTCCGTTGTTTGTTTGTTCGTTTATTTTTTTATTATTTGTTTTTTATTTCCTTTTATTTATTCTTATTCTTATTTTTATCTTTATACATTGCTTTACTATTATTATTATTGTTGTTGTTTTTCCTTCTATTTCCTTCATTCTTTCTCTCTCTCTCACTTTTCTTCGCCTTTTCTCCTTTCTTCTTTTTCTTCTTCTTCTCTTTCTTTTTTTTTTGTTTTCTTTCTTTCTCTTCGTCTTTTTTTAAGGCGTCCGCAAATGCCCCCCATCCGTAGGCGGCGCGAGAGAGGGACGAGAGAGCGGGGCCTGCGGATGCCACCCGATTGAGAGATTTGTTTAGCAAGATGAAGAGAGCGGGTCCACGGACCGAAGTTGAGGGCAGGCGGTAAAGCCGAGGGATGTCGGAAAGCGGGCTAGAAAAGCTGAAGTTGGGGAAGTAGGCTGTAAAGCCAAAAGAGGTTGGAGAGCGGGCTATGAAAGCCTAAGTTGTTGGAAGCGGGCTATAAAGGCCAGAGTTAGGAAAGGCAAGCCACGAGGGCGGAGAGAGGGATTTGTTCCTTAATGATTTGGACGGAAGGTGCCAAATCAAAAGGGATATTCGTTACCCAAAGGGACAGAGAGGGGGGTTTATTCTTTTGATGATCTGGTCAGATGTTCCGAATCACAAGGGGTATTCGTCACCCGACGGGACAGGGAGAAGGTTTTGTTCTTTTTTAAAAGAGGTATTCATCGCCTGAAGGGACGGAGAGAACAGTTTGTTGATTCAAAAAGGGTATTCACCACCCGAAGGGACGGAGAGAAGAGTTTGTTCCTTGAATGATCTAGACGAAAGGTCTGAATCGAAACGAACATTCGCCACCTGGAGGGACGGAGAGATGAGTTCGTTCATTCAATGATCTGGACCGGAGGTCTAGATCGAACGGACTGTTCGTGACCCCGAAGGGATGGAGAGGTGGTCAAGTCACTGACATGGGCGAGTGTTAGCGTAAGGAAAGGGGGTTGATTCTTCACCCTAACGGAGGGCTCAGGCCAGGGTGAAAGGGTATTTTTTTCTTTATTGCGCCGGGGGTACCGGCTACGAAATCTGCACCGGGAAAGTGGGCCACAAGAGCCAGAGTTGATGTTGCGGAAGTAGGTCGTGAAGGCTAAAATCGGGGAAGCTGGCTACGAGAGCCGAAGTTAGGAGAGCAGGCGACCAAGGCCAAAGGTTGGAAAGCAGGCTGCGAATGCCGAACTTGAGGAAACGGACTATAGAAGCCGAAGTTAGGAGATTAGCTAGGCCGCGAGGGCCAAGATTGGGCTCTACGAGCCAGAACTGGGAAAGCAGGCTGCGATAGCCGAAATTGAGTTTATTTTTATTATTATTATTTGTTTATTTATTCAAGCATGCAGGCATTCGTCAGTAGGCATAACATAAATGTACATATAAGGTATCCCCCTGTATAGGGGATGGGATAGGGACATCACCTATAATTCGTAAACGCGGTGCGGGCCACGAGACACAACTAAGGGGTGGTGCACGCGTCAAGAGGATATCGCATGGTTCGCATGCGTAGTTCAAACTTACAATCTTCACCCAAGACAATTCTCTGTGGTGTGGAGGAGCAGACATATGAACAAAAGGCCCTAAACATAGGGATATGCAGGTTTTCCAAGTAACACTCGAGGATTACTCTAGCGCCTACACATGGGTTTCTGGCTCTCGATTTCGGTAGCTTCGCACAGCCCCCATTTGTTTATTTTTGTTGCAGATTTCACCGTTCGGCGCGAGTCTCCTCATGTGTCTCAATGGGGATTCCCGGCTATTAGGCTTCATCCTTATTATAATTCTATTGCAGATTCGACCGTTCGGCGCGAGTCTCCTCATGTGTCTCAATGGGGATTCCCGGCTACTAGGCTTCGTCCTTATTGTAATTCGCTTCACCATTTCGCGCGAGTCTCATCATTTATTTCAGTGGGGATTCTCGGCTACTCGGATTCACGTTTCTATCTTTTTTTACATCATTTTTTTTCAAATTGGGGTAGGTAACTTTTTCCTCGCGATTACCTTTCACGCGAGCGCAGGAATTTAAGCATCCGTATAGTGCTAAGAAGAAAGTCAGGCAATCCCTATGGTTGAAGACCATTGAACACATTAAGTGCGGAGTGTGGGAGTGTTGCCTCATGTGTGTTTTGTGAGTTGGGCTTAACAATTTAGCCATGACTCTTCCCTTTGACGCGTGCACCCGCCATAATTGGGTTCCCTTCGAGCGTATGCTATGACGCACATGCATCCGGAATCGGGGCGATATTACTCAGCAAGGAAACATCATCCTAAAAAATTCTAAGGAGGTACATTATTCTACACTATAAGCAAGCATGCAAGCAGGGCAACTAAGCATTTTTTTGCGTAATAACATATTGTCGTTACGTATACGTATCTTGTATATGTATAGAATTAACGCAGCAGCAAAGGTATTGAGGAAGCAGACCGCAAAGGGTCAAAAGGGGATTAGGGAAGCAGGCCATAGAGGCCAACGGGAATGCCAGAAACAGTCCGCCAAAGGCTAAAGGATGCCAGAGAAGTAGGTTATAAAGGCCAAAATCTGGAAAGCGGGCCGCGAGAGCCGAGGCTAGGGGAACAGGCCGCAAAGGCCAACATTGGGAAGCAGACTATGAAAGCAGAAATTGGGGAGCAGGCTATGGGGCCGAAGTTGGGAAGTGGGCTATAAGAGCCTAACATTGGGAAGCGGGCTGCAAGAGCCAAACGTTGGGAAGCAGGCTGCAAGAGCCAAAATTGGGGACCGGGCTGGAAGAGCCAAAATTGGGGAAGCAGGCTACGCGAGCCGAAATTTTGGGAAGCAGGCTACAAGGGTCGAAATTGGGGGAGTGGGCTACGAGAGTCAAAATTCTGGGAAGTGGGCTGCAAGAGCCGAAATTGGGGAAGCAGGCTACGTGAGCTGAATTTTTGGGAAGCAGACTACAATGGTTGAAACTAGGGAAGCAGGCTACGAGTGCCAAAATTCTGAGAAGCAGGCTACAAGAGCCAAAATTGGAGAAGCGGGCTACGAGAGCCGAAATTGGGGAAGCGGGCTACGAGATCCGAAATTGGAGGAAGCATGCAACAAGAGCCAAAATTGGGGAAGCGGGCTACGAGAGCCAAAATTCTGAGAAGCATGCTACAAGAGCCGAAATTGGGAAAGCGGACTACGAGAGCCAAAATTCTGAGAAGCATGCTACAAGAGCCGAAATTGGGAAAGCAGGCTATGAGAGCTAAAATTCTGAGAAGCAGGCTACAAGAGTCGAAATAGGGAAAGTGGGTTTACGAGAGTCAAAAGTTGGGAAGCGGGCTGCAAGAGCCGAAATCGGGGAAGCAGGCTACGAGAGCCAAAATTTTGGGAAGCAGGCTACAAGAGCCGAAATTGAGAAAGCGGGTTGCAAGAGCCGAAATTGGGAAGCAGGCTATAGGAGCCAAAACTGAGAAAGCAGGCTGCAAGAGCCGAAATTGGGGAAGCAGGCTACGAGAGCTGAAATTCTGGGAAGCAGGCTACAAGAGCCGAAATTGAGGAAGCGGGCTACGAGAGCCAAAATTTTGGGAAGCAGGCTACAAGAGTTGAAATTGGGAAAGTGGCCTACAAGAGCCGAAAGTTGGGAAATAGGCTGCAAGAGCCGAAGGATACTGAAAAGTAGGCTAGAAAGCCAAGGAATATTGGGAGCAGGCTAACAAGCCGAGAGACGTTGGAAGCAGGCTATAAAGCTGAAAGATATCGAAGAGCGCGATGGGACAGATGGATTAATCTTAATAGTGGGCCTTGGCCGAAATGGCTGAGCCAAAAGGTGTTGGGTAGCGGGCCGTGGGAGGCTGAAAAGACATTATGGTAGCGGGCTATAAAGCCAAAGGGATGTCAGCACAGCATGCTATAAAAGCCAAAGGAAAGCGGGAGTAGGCTGCGAGAGCCCGGCAGACATTGGGGAGTAGGCTACATGAGCAATAAGATCTTGGGGAGCAGGCTATAGAAGCCAAGAGGATGTTGAAAGTAGGTTGTTGTTAAGCTGCAGCAGAGGTGACAACTCACAATATTCAACACTTGCAAGAAATTGTTGACATCCAACTACTGCGAAAAGGCGAATGCCAATCAGGGAAGCGAGCTTGGTGGGCCGAAGGGTAACCTAGGCAACAGGCTATGAGTGCCAAAGGATGTCAAAAGCAGGCTGTGAGAGCCGGAGAGATCGGAAGCTGGCTGTAGGAGCCGCGGTTAAGGGAAGAGCAAGCTATGGGAGCCGAGAATTATCAAGAAAGTAGGCTGTGGAAGCCAAGAGTTTCGGGAGTCCACTATAAAGCCAAAGGATCGTTGAGAGGGGGTTGGTGACCACCAATGACACCTTCCTTCCCTACTGATCTTCATCATTCCTTCTTTTGGCTCTTCTCTTCTCTCTTCTTTTCCTTTTTTCTTTTTTTTCTCTCTTTTCTCCTTTTCTTTTTTCTTTTTTCTCTTCTTTTTTTTATTATGGCATAAGGCATGACGAATGGTCCCTGCGAATGAGGGCTCCAAGTCGGCCGTCAAATAGACAGCACTGGCAGCGAGTTGCCCCCCAAACACTTTATAGACCCAGAGGGCCTTAAGCAAGTCAGGGCGATTTGATTTCTTCAGCGAGCTCATAGGGTGCTCAAATTCCCTTACAGGTTTAGCGGGGCCTGGACACGCCCGCATGATATTATAGCTTAAGATGTCCCTAGATAGGGGGGTGAATGAGTGATAAAGCCGCTCGAAGCATATCCTTGCATAGGGTAGCTTGCCCCCTTCATGAAGAGTCACGTGGGCAGGTAGCAGCGGGAACTCACGGAGCCCGAAACACCGTTTAGTGCTTGTGTTGTTCCGGCCGATACAGAGGGGCCTTGTTAGCCACCGTCTTAAAGATGGGCATCTGATGAGGGCGTGGCGGTTCCACCTTATGCGTGCCCATTTGCAATTCGCCTGTGCTGATCAGGCCTTCTATGATGTCTTTGAATATGTAGCAGTCCTCAATAGAATGCCCCAACCCCCGATGGTATACGCAAAACTGGGGATCATCTCTTCTTTCTGCTTCATTCGGTCTCTTCGACTCTGGTAGCACCAATTTGCCATATTCTCGGGCCCACTCAAAGAGAACTCGAGTCTTGTCTCTTGAAAAGGAATAGGGCTTCATCATTTTGCCTCTTAGTGAGAAGCGCCGCTATAAGGTCTTAGTGGAGGGAGGGCCAGCTGCCCCTTTCAATTTCTTCTATTGTTGCCCAATGGCCTCAAGGTCAGCATGATTTGCTTCCATTTGTGCCGGCGACTCACGGGCCGACCTATGTTCGTAATTCGGAACGGCAGCAGCCAGGCAATGTTTTGCCAAGAGGGCTTCAACGTCCGTTGCAAGATCATCTAGTTGTTTGAAGGATTTAATTTTGACATCAATCGCACTCAGCAGGCGATGCGTCTTCAGGTTGTGTTTG
This sequence comes from Amorphophallus konjac, assembly GCA_022559845.1. Classification (NCBI taxonomy): domain Eukaryota; kingdom Viridiplantae; phylum Streptophyta; class Magnoliopsida; order Alismatales; family Araceae; genus Amorphophallus; species Amorphophallus konjac. Next base: position 52,639,116 of record CM040121.1, on the reverse strand, counting down.
CATATTTGGACAGCATCCCGATAGCTGGGCGGGTGCCTGCACCTGGCATTGAGGTCCCTCCACCGACGACTGTAATCCAAAGCAGATTCATCGTTCCTCTGCTTGACCCTGTGGAGTGCCTCTTGGGTAATTTCCTCCCCTGCTAGCTTTAGCTTAGCAGCACGTTCCACCTTTGGCTCGCCCATTATTAGCAAAGCCGAAAAGCCGCGGCTTGCACCGGTTGGTTGTGGAGGCAGAGCCATGGATGAAATGGCGTGAGGTCTGGTAGCTGCCCCCTGATATGCTCGGGGAGCCGAGAGATGCGCGGGAGGCACGTGATGGAGCTGCTGAGAGGGGGTGCCCCCTGTATAATCATGTGTCATTCGGGGCTTAGAGCCGCTTTGTGAAACTTAGGACGATGACCCGACCTCTCCGGGTATAGCTAGATATAAGGCCAGTTTGCTTAATTCCCTTCTTAGCACTTCAGTCTCCTAAAGCTTTTGATACAATTCTGCTACCATGGCAAGGTCAGGTTGGGAGGAGCTGGAAGTGATGTCCTCTGTCTCGGTTCTGGACGGGGCCAGTGACATCTTGTCATCAGTGCCGGGAGCCTCCCATGCTTCAAAGGTTGGCATTCTTGCCCCCACATTCTCGCGTGGAAAAGGGGTGTAGTAACGCGCCTCTCTGACAGGTGGTGGACAACATGGCTCTCCATTTCCTTCCTTATCGGCTCAGGTTGTACCGGGTGAGGTAGATAAGGCAGCGCAGGAGAGGGCACCACCCTTCCCTTTATCCTTAGGCTTGTCCTTTTCACTCTCCTTCACAGCGGGCATTGGCCCTTCCGATGATAGCGGGTGTAAAGACACCATATTGACCGCCCTTTTAAGATCGGGCAACTCATGAGGGAGTAGAGGATCAACCTTGTAGTCGCCCATCTGGAGTTCCCCTTTTCGGATCAGCCGTTCAGTGGCGTCTTTGAATGGGTAGCAATCTTTAATAGAGTGCCCGATCATTTGATGGTACAGGCAGAAACGGGGCTCATCTTTTCGGCTAGCGTCCGTCAGCCTCTTTGGCTCCCGGGGGGTGACTTTGTTGTATTGGGTGGCCCACTCAAATAGGTCCCGAGGCCTCTCCTTAGGAAAGGAGTACAGCTTCTTCATTTTGGTCCGTAAAGACAGGCCCTCTTGTGGTCTATTGGGTTCAGCAAGGGAAGGGTTGACAAGCCCTTTACCTCTATTCTTCTACGGTTCGAATTCCCCGAAGTCGATCGTGCAAGCTTCCTTTGGCTCCGACCGCTTATCGACAAATTGGGCCCTCTGGCTCGCGGAAGTAGAAGTGTGAGGATAACTGGAGAAGAAGGCCTCGATCTCGGCCACCACATTGTTTAACCGGTCGAAAATCTTAATGTCACTCCCAATCACCCTCTCAAGGATCTTCGGCCTCAAATTTTGTTTGCAGATTTAGACTGCATCTTCTTGATGTAGCAAGCATTTGCATCTCATGCTGAGATTTCACCATCTCTTAATGTAGTCCAAGGCGGTCTCATCATGCCTCTGTTTGGAGGTGTAGAGCTCAGCCATGGTTACCTCTCTTTCGAATATATGGAACCGCTCCCGGAATTATCGTTGCATGTCCGGCCAATCGCTGATTGCTCTAGCCGGCAAGTTGGAATACCATTCAAAAGTAAGTCCTGTCAATGAGGACCCGAAGAATTTTAATAAGTAGGACTCGTCAGTCACCAGATCGCTCATCACGTTAATGTAATAGGCTATATGCTCCTTTGGGGAGCCTTGTCCGTCGAATTTATCAAATTTTGGCGATTTGCTGACGCCAGGAGGTAATTTCTTGGCAGCATGGTGGACCGGATACGACACCTTGTACACATCGAACAAGGCATGATTATCACCGCCTCGACCTGCCAGCATCATTTTGATCATTTGATCTATCATTGCTTCATTCATGATCACTGGGTCAACCGGACTTGGACAGCATGGAGCTTGTTGGGTCAATGGTGGCATCAGCATCATTGGTTGAGGTATAGTAGCAGTCCCCTGCAACGGAGGAGCATGCTGCGGAATCGGGGCCATTCCCCCAGCATAATCAAGCGTCGGCTGAGAGGCCGTGGTTGGAAGTGGAATTTCATATTCATTAGCACCTTGCGGTGAGGTCTCAAGAGGGAGCTCGACCTGCCTTGGGGTCGGAGCATGTATATTCACGTCACCGAGCTGCTTCCTTAGCATCTCAATTTCTTGTTGGTATCTTTGTAGCATGATCAACATGGTAGCCGGATTGGGCATGGAGAAGGTGGAAGCATGGCCCTGCCCTTCCAGTGGGGTATTCGAAGCGGGCAGTGGTTCCTCGGCATCGCCTTCAGTGGTGATTACATTCACCATCATTGTGATCAGGTCTGCACCGGGTTCTTCAATGCGGGCTTGGGCCATGCCAGCCGTCGCCTCTTATCTTCTTGCAGCGGGCATCGGCCCTCCGGTAGACTTGGCAGCTTCCTCATAATCCGAGGACAAAACCCCACAGTGGCTGGCCGTTCCGGCTGTGTCGCAGGTGAAAGCCTGGAGGCTTCCATTCTTCTTTGCTTTTCTAGTGGATGGTTTTCGGAAAGTAGCTGGTTTCTCGAAGACATGAATCCTTGCCCCCAGCTTGATGTGGTGGGACATCTTCCCCGGCTGGGCCTGGGTAGCTGATGCTGGCGAGGGATAAATTGGGGCTGCCACCTTAGCCCGTGCATCTTCCTTCGGTCCTGCTTGGCAGACCCTCAGAAGTTCTCCCCAGATGACGGGGATAGCATGGGCTCTCTTGGGCACCCAGATCTGTTTGAGCTTGGTTGGCTTTGGGGGCAACCGACCCCTTGTCTTGGACTCGGCACGGTCCCGTCTTGATGTGGGCCAATGCTTCAAAAGAGTTGCGCACTGGCACTGCAGCGACCACCCTCTCAGGTGTAATTCTGTCCTGGCAGCCATTCAAGAACAGTTGGACTCCTCCGATAAGAACCGACTTGCCCGAGGCAGATAACCGGCCTTGCAGCATGTCGGTGTTTTTCTTGACTACCCGCCTGGCAGTCGGTGTGCGCTTCCGATTGACGAAGACGCAGGGAGCAGCTTGGTGGACGTAGTAGCCCACCATCTTGGTTTTGTCAGATGTCGTCGTTGCAGGGGCGACGCAGTCCACCTCCTGGGTCTCCAAGAGTTCCACGAATGCGACCCCCAAGAAGTTGGGGAAGCCGACGATGGGCGGAAAGCTGCCGAACTGAATCGGCACGGCCAAGTAGCCACGGGTGACATGGCTGGCAACAGCGAGCGGTCCGAAGGAGACGGCCATCGCGATCTCAGGAATGCAACCCCCTCCTCTGCAATTGAAGATCAAATAATCAGTATTTTAAGAAGGGGCCGCAAGGCTCTTAATCCCGGCGAAGAGATGAAGGGTGATTTTGGTCCCACCAGACGTGCCAGACTTGTGGACGCATTTTTTTATTTAAATCATTGTTTATTAGTTAATTGGTTTATTCGAGGGGTTTATTGGTTTATTAAGTGAGTGGGCGTGCCAGTCACAAAGTGACGATTTATTCGGACTTCGTGGAAGCCCTAGATGCGCTCGATCTGACTTGGTCAGACGATTGTGTGGTTCGTGTCGGGACCAAAACCCGCCGTGTCATGAAGGTTACGGCGTTAATTACATCCCCTCGGAGAGGGGAACACCCTTGATTAATCGCCAGGAATAAGGGCCCTACGACCTAAGGAAAATACCGATAATGCAAGAAGATAGGGAAGGTCGAATTATTCTAAAAGCCCGCATCGGGATACGAACATTCAGATGTTGTCGGTGACCTGTGGACCGCTTTATGTTCGGAAAAAGGTCCGTATTGAAGGTACGACAGAAACAGAAATAAACATGTACAAATGTATGCCGAGTTTACGGCAATTTCTATAGAAGAACGGAAACAAATCCCAGTGGGAACGAGTCCGGTTTGACGAACTATCGTCACAGAGTAATATCGGGTCACGGCCATATCGGGATGGTTCCCAAGGTCCGAACTCGACCTGAAGAGGCGGCGTTAATATTCCCTTTACACTGTGTCTTGAGGAGAAACGAGGCTGTGAAACAGGTTTCATCATGTTCTTATTATTTGATTGATTTTTTTATTTTTTGTATTTTTATTATTACATTATTATTACATTATTATTTTTATTATTTTTTATATTTTTATTATATATATTTGGTTTTTATTATTATTATTATTATTATTATATTCATGTATTATCATTTTTTTGCATTTGGAGCGTATGTGTGGAAAGATGAGCCAAAAGGGGCTGGAGAGGGGTTGACCTGTCTTGAGGACAGGTTGACCTTAATGAAATCAACGCTGGAGATAGGTAGACCTCGAAGGGTTTGAGCTGTAGGTAGGTAGACCTGTGCGGGTCGGTGCACATTAGGAACTTCAGTAAGGTTGGTGCACTTGAAGAGTAAGGTCGGTGCACATGAAGAACAAGGTTGGTGCACATGAGAGATTTTTTCATTGAGGTTGGTGCACATGAGGAATAAGGCCAGTGCACATTGGGAACTTCTTCAGTAAGGTCGGTGCACATGAAGAGCAAGGTCGATGCACATGAAGAACAAGGTCGGTGCACATTGGGAACTTATTCAGTAAAGTCGGTGCACATGAAGAGCAAGGCCGGTGCACATGAAGAACAGGGTCGGTGCACATGAGAGATTTCTTCATTGAAGTCGGTGCACATGAGGAATAAGGTCGGTGCACATTGAGAACTTCTTCAGTAAGGTCGGTGCACATGAAGAGCAAGGTCGGTGCACATGATGAACATGGTCGGTGCACATGAGAGATTTCTTCATTAAGGTCGGTGCACAAGAGGAATAAGGTCGGTGCACATGAGATGAAGTCTGTGCACGTTGGCAGCCATGCATGCTGGGGTCGGTGCAGTTGTGCAACCGGGCGTGCTGAGGTCGGTGCACATGGGTAGTCAGGCATGCTGAGGTCGGTGCACATGGGCGGCCAGGTGTGAGTTAGGTCGGTGCAGCTGCAGCCATGCAGGGATGAAGTCTGTGCACATGGCACGAAGGTGAAGGAAGGGTTTGTGCACATGCAGGCCAGGGTCTGAGCAAATCAGTGCACATGAAGACCAGGGTCTGAGTAGGTCAGTGCATATGAAGGCCAGGGTCTGAGTAGGTCAGTGCACATGGAGGCCAGGGTTGATGCACATGGCACAGGGCTGAAGACAGAGCTCCCAGCAACACTCCAGCTTGAAGATTTATTTATTATTTTGTTGCTTTATTTGTTATTATACAATTTTATAAATTTTCTTATCTTCATTTATTTATTTATTTATTGTTGTTGTTGTTGTTGTTTTCTTTATTATTTATTATCTTACTTTTTTATTTTTTTATTTTTTTATTTTTTATTTTTTTGATTTCCTTCTTTGTTTATTTAGTCGGTGCACGTGTCCGAACCGTCACAAATGCTACGGCAATGCGGGCTCAATTCTCTTCGTGTTTTCTACAGTTCTCTCAACTCACGGAAGCGTCTCGTTGTTTCTTTTATTTGTTTGTTGCTTTCTTTTGCCTTCTAATCATGTGTATTATTCTGGTAAAAATTCGGCAGCATCTCCCCTCGACCCGAGAGCTGGGAGGGTGTAAAGGGGTACGCGCCTACAAAGAGTGGCGTGACCCAACAAGTCAAGGTGTGCACGTATGCAGCAACACCCTTAGGAAAACTCCTGAAAACTCAGAAATTGATGAGCGAAGAACGCCGTGTAAGCCATGGGCCTAACGGCTGGAGCACCGGGCTAAACCTTCACCGACTTAGGGAGAAATGACCACCATGTAAATGAAAGATAGGGCTATCGGGTCACAGGCCAGGGTATGCCGGGCTAGAACAGGTTAGGTGTGCCGGTAGGGCATGGATGGGAGTGTGCCGGGCAAAGGGAAGAGTAGGGTGTAATATTCTGGATCCTTTGGATCCTTCTTTTTGGGTCCCAAATTTACTTTCTCGGTGAATTTGTTCCCATATTGCTCGGGATTATCTTTCGGACATTTTTTGAGTTCGGATCCGAGCGTTTCGGATCAGTTTCGGAGGTCCCGGAACATGTTCCGCAGTTTCCCGCGTTTTTCCCTAACAGGACCTACGGAACCCCATAGCACGTAAACCGAGTCGTTCACCTACTCAGGGATGGTACCACTGCGATCAGCGTGTTCCAGCGATCGCGTGGGTATATTTGTCTATTTTTTCATATTTTTCAGAAAATCCGGATTTTCTATATAAACCCCAACCCTTCTTCTTTTTCTTTTCCCTTTCTTTTTCTTCTTCTTCCTCCTCTTTTCTTCCCGTTGGAGAACCGGCGCCCTCTCTTTCTCTCTCCTCTTCCGACGACGACGCGGCGCACCCCTCCGACTGTAGACGGTGGTGGGCGACGGCGTGGCGGCGACAGCGGCGGCGAGGTGATCATCTGTGGCGTGCGTGGCTCGTGGGAACCCGAGGAAGAACGAGCGGTTTTTGGTGGATCGAAGGCGATCTAGGCATTTTTGGGCTTCTTTGAGGTAGGGTGATGGATCCCTACTTCTTCCCTTACGTTCCCCATGATTTGTAGGGCGTGGAAAGCCTAGAGGGGCATGTTTTCATGCCGGGATGGGGAAACTCCATGTTTGGGGGGGGGGGGGGGGGGGTGAGCCGGATTTCATCGATTTATTGTGTTTCTAGCTAGATTTTTGGGGTTTCTAGCATGCTGGGAGGTAAGGGAGTGATTTCCCTTCTGTTTTCCCTTCACCAGGGGGTGAATGGGTGTGATTTTTGGATTTTCCGTCCTTATTTCGCGAACCGGGCTCTGCCCGTTGTCTCGCTACCTTCCAGGGGCGCGATCTTGAGATCGCGCTACTCTTTATCGCTGCGTTCATCGAGGAAGATGAACAGTGGCCATCGGCCTGTCGGTAGAGAACGCGTTGGCCCGACTAGGCGCGACCTTGAGAACGCGCTAGGCTTCCGTAGCGCGTTAATGATTAACGCGCTATGAATCCCGAGCGCGTTCAGGCTTGAAGGCGCTAGGCAAGGCTAGCTCATTCATGAACGCGCTCCTGGCCTATAGCGCGTTAATGTGTCTCACAGATTCGGGAGTTTTACGCACGTGGCAGCCTCCAGGATGGACCGTTGTCCATGTTCTGTTATGCCTGAGCTACGCTTTGCCGGTTCGAGTCCCCGGTTAGTAGATCTCGATCCACGTGCTGACCCGTGGTCTGACTGATACTGGGCATCATGTGGGGGCCACATGTTAGGGTGTCGTGGGATCCCGGGAGGTGGTGTTCTCGACTTGTGTCACCGTGAGTCGGTGCCGATATGAGGGGCGGCCCTTGTACTTTGTCCGGTTTGGACGTTGTTTTCCGTTGACTAGAGAGTCTACTCTTTCAGTGACCCTCCACTAGTCATAGCCTTCCGACACGTGAGTGGTCCCACCAAGGAGTGGCGGCGAGGCTACCCCGAGAGATGATTTTTAGACTGGTTTGCGTTGGGCCTCACGTTTGACGCCAGAGTCCCACTGAGGGCAAAACCAGTCAGAGGGCCAGACCTAGGACGTATGGTATGTGTGTGCACACGTGGTTGGGGGCAGTTGGACCCGCGCTGACGAGCGCGACCCCAGCTAGTCACTTGTTTTGTGGTTACTTGTACGGTGTCTCAGTTCTCGCTCGGCCGAAGGGAGACATCCGAGGCGCGGTTTAAGCCGTTAGTGGATGCGTCCGGCCTTGCTTCTAGTGGGTTGGTACTCCTGTCTTTGTCTGGTAGCGACTCTTAGGTTTCGCTTGAGTTTTGACTAGTTATCTCAATTTTCGTGCCGTGCATTCGGTACTCGACGTAGTGGTAGCTTGTAGTTACTTTCCTCATAGTTTCTCGGTTTGCGAGGTAGGGACCGGATGATCCCTACTGAGCCTTTTGTTTTAAGGCTCATTCCCTACGTGTTTTCACCGTGTTTACGGTGAGACAAGGCTTCAGGGGAGCGCTTCAGAGGCTCCACCTGGTTCAGGTGCCCAGGGTTAGTTGCCAGTTGCCATGCCGGGGTATGTCTCGTGTAGTTGTACTTTTTTCTTTGGACTGTGCTAGTTGTGGACTACTGTCATATTTCAGACTGCTGTTATATTGTGGACCATGTAATTTAATTAATGTCAGATATTGCTTCCTGCTTAATTCATTTAATCTGCGTAGCTCTACAATTATTTTAGATTCTTGTGTATCTTCACGCCATCCTTTTAACCCTTCCAAGTCTTCGGGCTCGTGGGTGGCGGTTCGAGATTCTGGTTATTGGGTCTTCCCGGTGTTCGGATCTCGGGTCGTTACATAGGGTGTACCGGGCAGGGCCTAGATAGAGGCGTGCCGAGTGAAGGATGCCACTTGTGCACCGGTCCTGGATGCTTAGGGGTGTGCCGCTGGAGGGGAGGTGCAACGCGCCGGACTGAATTTGGACGAGGGATACACCAGCAAGAGGGGGACGCCCAGGAGTGCTGAGTGAAAACTACAGTCTCACTAACGACAGTATCAAGGGAAAGACCAGGGTTAAGTATGAGGAGCATGATTCGTTAAAGGGACGAACCGTGCTCAGGAGAGGTGCTCCACCAAGCCAAACAAAACAAAACAAAACTTGGAATGAAACCCACGAAGGAAACACAGAGACTGACCCTGTTACGAGGGCGACCAGAAGGAAGCCAACCTTATGCCATCATGCCAGAGACACTACCCATTAGATTGGATAGACTCATCAACGTTCTGGAGGGCAGACAAATGAAAGAGATAAAATGACAAACCATGATGTGAGCACCTGATAATATAAGCAAGCCCAAAGGAGCATTTTTATTCAATGAAAATAAGGGAACGCTAACTGGGCAAACCAGGGAAGGGCAATGTGTTACAACAAAATCAAGTGCCTAGGGCACACAAGCAACATATGAGGAGGCAAGAGAACAACGGCCCCAAAGAAAAGGGAAGGGAGAGAACGAGCCACACCCAGAGGAGGATGGGGCGAGGGAGGGTCCATGGCTCCCTTTCCCTTTCCCGTCCCCTCTGTTACATTCAGAACCTCTCTCACTTCCTCTCTACTGCTTACTCTCTCTTTTCTCACTGGCTTTTTCTTCCTCAGGCTCCTTGAGTTCAGCAAAATCGGACCAGCAGCTTCTCAACGCCCAGTTGCTTCTCCTCTCTCAGCCGCTTCTTCACTCTTCTTTGATGTCCTTCTCTCTGCCTCCTCACAAGACCCAGCCGGTTTTTTCTTCATCGTGAGTGGCTTTTTATAGAGCTGCTGCCTATGACGCCATGCCGACGATGGAGGTCAGTGAAGATTGACCTCTGTCTTGTCCCCCCTGCAGCGCCCCTTCCATGCCTCGACAGAGCGTTGACACCTGGGCAGGTTGGAGCTGGCTCGATGTGAGCCCACTGTGCGCCAAGGGTCACACGTAGTGATCGCCGTATTTGCCGCTGGTTGTACCGGTTCAAACCATTAAGTGCTTCACTGGGTGATGAAGAAAGTAGACTGCACTGGATGGAAAGGCTGTCAGCCTCGCCGGGTGATGAATGGGGTGCACCGCTGGAGTGGCTGACGGGTGTGCCGGTCAAGGGGTGTTGTAGGAGTGTACCGCTGGAGGGATCGTGGGAGTGTGCCGCTGGAGGGAGCGGTGGGCATCCAGTGCGATGGTGCACCGGGTGAGGAAGAAAATGAGAGGGAAAGAAGGGGAGAGAGAGAGAGAGAGAGAGAGAGAGAGAGAGAGAGAGAGAGAGAGAGAGAGAGAGAGAGAGAGACCCCACTCTGTTTCTTTGCTATTATTATTATATTTTTTTGGTTTTGTTTTGTTTGTATGTTGTTTGTTTGTTCGTTTATTTTTTTGTTGTTTTATTTTTTATTTCTTTTATTTATTCTTATTTTTATTTTTATCTTTATATATTACTTTACTATTATTATTATTATTATTTTCCTTCTATTTCCTTCCTTCTTTCTCTCTCTCTCTCTTTTCTTCGCTTTTTCTCCTTTATTCTTTTTCTTCTTCTTCTCTTTCTTCTTCTTTCTTTCTTTCTCTTCCTCTCTTATTTTTTTAAGGTGTCCATAGGACCCCCACCTCGCGCGAGGGTAACTAGCAGGAGTACAGTAGAAGCGACAAGTAATAATAAATAAACGGAAAAGCTCTCTACAACTAACCGCACCGAGCAAACCAACCTCGGTCCAACAAAACAAGAGTCTGTACCTGCCAGGAGACAGGAGCTCTACCCACTAGAAGTAAAGTCGAATGCGTCCCCTGACGTCTAACACCGCACCCAAGTGTCTCCCTACTCGCCCTAGGCTGAAACTGAGACATGCAACAAGTACCACGAATAAGGACTAGTTGGGGTCGCGCTAGTCAGCACGGGTCCTTCGCCCCCAACTACGTTTGCACACACAGACCATCTGCTCTAGGTCGGGTCCTCTAGCTGGTTTCCCCCCCAGTCGGACTCAGGCTACAAAGGCAAGGGGCCCTACGGAAACCAGCCTAAAAATCGTCTCTCACCGGATCACGCTATCCACCACTCCCAAGTGGGTCCGCACCCGCGTGCGCAGGAAAGCTACGACTAGTGGACAGGTCACTAGAGGAGTAGACTCTCTAGTCAACGGAAAACAATGCCGGAACCGGACAAAGTACAAGGACAGCTCCTCATACCGACACCGACTCACAATGACATCAGCCGAACCATGCCACTCCCTGGGGTCCCCACGGCACCCACGTGCAGCCCCCACGTGATGCCCAGCATCAATCGGACCGCGGGTCAGCACGGGGATTGAGGTCCACTCACCCGGGGATTGAATCGGCTAGCAATGAACTCCGGTCGGACAGAACATAGGTGGCGGTCCACTCTGGATAGTCCCGTCGGACAGAACACAGGTGGCAGTCCACTCTGGACCGTCCCTGGCAAAAACGGTCACATGCTGGACCGCCCCACCCCAAAGAGAGGTGGTCCACTCTGGACCGCAGGAGAAGACCACGCAGTCTCATATAGGGCCGTCATACCTCAGAAGAAAAACGGTCTCCTGTAAACCGTTTCAAACATAGGTGGTCCACCACTGGGCCGTCACAAGCCATAAATGGCCCCCATCGGGACCGCAAAGCCAACCGACAGCAAAAAAGGGGAAACGGTCACCTTGTGACTGTTGAACCATAAAACGGTCTCCCTGTGGACCGCTAGAAAGGGTTAAGCGGCCATTCCGCGACCGCTAACCCCCAACACTTTTCAACGGTCAAAATGCCCTCGGGGGTCACGCCGGCCCCGCAAGGGTAGCGGTCGGCCGCCGGGCCGCCGCTAGGCCTTGGCGGTCTATCGCATGACCGCGAAGCCCTGCCGACACTCAGGGTCAGAAAACGGCCCACCTGGGGCCGCCTCTAATAGAAACGGTTCTTGGAAGGACCATTTTCATTCCGAAAAATCTAGAACGGCGGGAATAGCCCAAAAATGCCATTCCACGCCCCATTCACCCCCAGGTGATGGGGAAACAAAAGGGAAACCCTTCCCCATGCCCCAAGGCACCCAATGACGCCACCAAACCACAAGATAATGCGTTAAAACGTTAGATCCGGCGCTCGACCCTGAATCATGGAACTTCACCCTTCCGACTCAAAATACCCCTCTCGGCCTCTCCTCGGCCTACAAATCGCGGGGAATACTGTAAAGGGGGCAAGGATCCATCCCCCTACCTCAAGGAAGGTCGAAATCCGCTGGGTCACCGCCGATCTTCAAATCTTGGCCGAACACGATCTCCTCTCCCACGCCTCAAAGAAGGCACCGCCGCGTTCCTCTCGCCGCCGCCTGTCGTCACCGCGCTGCAGCCTTCGTCCACAGCCCGTCGCCGGAGGAGGAAGGGGTCGCGAGCTCTTGCACGGGGAAGAGGGGGCGGCAACGGTCGGCGCTCACGGGGGAGGAAGAAAGAAGAAGAAAGAAAAAGAAAAAAGAAAAGGGTTTTATATAGGAAATCCAGAAAATGTCAAAAATCTGAAAAATTAGAAAAAAATCATTTTCTCGATCCTCAGAACACGCTCAACGCACTGGTACCGTCCCGGAGTAGGAGAACGTAACGGTTTGCCCTCCACGGGGTTCCGTAGGCCTGTTAGGGAAAAACGCGTGTAAATCATAAAACATGATCCGGGACTCCCAAAAGTGATCCGAAACCCACTGATCTAGATCCGAAAAATGTCTGAAAAACCCGGGACATTATAGCCCTCCCCCCTTAAACAAAATTTCATCCTTGAAATTAAGAACGACACAAGGTCAAGGGAAAGACTTACTCAAACAAGTAAGGATACTGTTGCCCCGTCTTATCCTCACGCTCCCACGACGCCTCGCCACCAGAATGGCGCTGACAGACCACCTTAACCAGAGGAATGACCTTGTTCCGCAGGCGCTGCTTACGCCGATCCTCAATGCGGATAGGGTACTCCAGAAGGACAAGTCTAGGGTCACCTTGGGCCACACAGCGTCCTCCATGTTGTACCCCTGTGATTTTGATGATGTCAAACACTATGCGTCATCTGCGCATAATATCATATGTGTTGATGTTGCATTTGTATGGTTCCATGGTTTGCTAAAGGATATGTCAAAGTCATGAAGTAATCAGTGCACACTCATGTCTAAAATGCACAATCATTTCATCGAACAGGTTGCAGGCACACACCATGCATGTAGAGGGTCCATGCATACCTTGATCTGGAGTGGCCAACACCAATAACATCTCCCTCAGAGCACACTCACGGCCACTTAATCACGAGCAATCCTCGCCAGCCACCTGACCTCGCTGCAAACACCTCGAACACAGCACCGCAGTGACACACCTGCCGGCAACCTCTGCTCAACGTTGCACCACCGGGGCCACCATCAAAGGGAGAAAGCTCTTGACCTCGATCCTCAGACCCATGCCGGCACGAAAGCCGCGAAGAGCAAACACCAACATAACGCCAACGCCGCGCACTCAAGCTCTCAAGCGAGAAACAAAGCAGAAAACATGCACGAAACCCTATGCCAGCTGCCGACTGTACTGGACCTTATGGACTCTGATCAGTGCAATATCTCAAATTCCTATGTACATCCACAACCCCACTCAGATACCAACTGTAATGACCCAAGATCCGGATACCAGGAAGAACCCGATACCATTCGAATCCTGGCCCGCCGCCCACGAGCCGGGAGGGCTCGGAAGGGCTAAAAGGAGTGTGGAGGTACGAAGAAATAGTAAATAAAGTAGGATAATTCAACAATTAATAGAAATAAATAACAACTAAAATAACAGAGTCCAGTCCAATAGAAAGTACAGTCAAAAGTAGTAAAACGTACCACATGCCAAGTGAACACTCGGCCCGGCAAGCTGATAACTAAAAACCTCCGCATAGCACCCTCGACCCTCGAGGAAGAACCGTCGCACATGAAAAGTAGGGGTGAGCCTCCTGTCACTGGCTCAGAAGGGATCCCGCAGAACCCCAACCGAGAACAACGGCGGTAGCGGAAAGGAAAAATAACTACAACTACAGCAGGAACAACGAACTAGTGGCCGATCAAAACTCGGCACTACAGCTACTCCTACTGTACTAGAAAAGCACGCCCGTGCTCGAAACCCCATAACACGGCAGCCGATAAACCATGGCTCTAAAGCTACCCCTACCGGCAACAGAAAGAAAATTCCGATCTCACAATCGGGAACCGGACCACTCTAACACCGGGCCTACCGAGGAAATACTCACGGCAACCCTGCCGCAGAAGTCTGCCCACACGGCACAACCAACCGGGACCACACTGTCCCACACTGGCACGGCGAGGCCTCGGTAAACCCCACCGAGCACCCCTGGCCACAACCTCGGGAAAGCACGCTGGAACGGTCCAGAAGCTACGTCTCGCAGACGGAAATCGAAACTCGAAAATAGGAGAGTCACGTCTCACGTGACAAGAGTACTTGCCTACCAGAAGCAAGGCCGGATGCGTCCACTGATGACTTAAACCGCGCCTCAAGTGTCCCCCTTGACCCCTGGTGGAATGGGGACACCGTACTAGTAACAATAGAACAAGTGACTAGCTGGGGTCGCGCTCGTCAGCGCAGGTCCAACTGCCCCCAACCACGTGTGCATACACAGACCGTGCATCTCTGGTCTGGCCTTCTGACTGGTTTTCCCCTCAGTCAGACTCTGGCTGGTAGACATGGGGCCCGACGGAAACCAGTCTAAAACTGTTTCTCTGGGGTAGCTTCGCCACCACTCCCTGATGGGACCACTCGCGTGTCGGAAGGCTACGACTAGTGGGGCGTCACTGGTGTGACCACTCTCCAAAGGGAAACTCCGAGAACCACACACGCACCCTGTGCGAAAGTCGAGAAGAACCAAGTGGCACTGAGCCACTAGGCTCTGGACAGTCCTCTAGACTCACTAAACCCAACGGTCCTTGAGTCACAAGACTCGGGGTCAAGACCGTTGCACGCAATGGTATAATGTCGTTAATCTAGCCAAATTCCTAGGTCTAAAAACCACAGTAGCACGAATACCGAGGTAGCTCACAAACCGCCACGCTGATTCCCCATCCCAGGGAAAGCGGGAAACCTCCAGCCCCAGGCTAAATGATTGGACTCGCAGTCCAAGGCCACACACATGGCCCAGTCGGGAACCATCTTCCGCAAAAATCCACGACATGCTGGGAAATCCCACCGCACTCACACCGATACACGGTGACTCGATCAAGCGTAACACAAAAGCCCGGAACACATGGGGTCACCCGGACCCACCACACCTATGGGCACGCTAATCGAGGTAACATGGTACCTTCAGACATCCCAGAAACACGGTCACGGAACCCACGGGATGTCCGGGACACTTACGAGGTCGAAGGTCGATCACTGGGTCGCAACTGGGTCGACCGGGGGTCTACATAACACAACCAGGGCACAAGAGGGTCACCCAGACCCTTAAGCCCATGGGAACACTAATCGAGGTAAAGAGATATCTCATGAGACCCAAAAACACGGTCACGGTACTCACGAGGTGTCCGAGACACTCACGGGGCCATAGGTCGGTCATTGGGTCTCAACCGGACCGACCGAAACACAAAAATGGCTAAAACGCTGCATTTCGGTCGACCTGACCCCTGGGGTCGGTCGACCGGCCCAAGGCGGTCGGCTTGGGCCGGTCAACCGAACTGGGCAAAATGCCCGGTTCGCACTGCCACCGTCGGTCGACTGGCCCGCCCGTGGCGGTCGACCGATTACGACAGGAAATCGCTCCGAACCCCACCGTTCGCTGCCGAACCACGCCCAATCAACCCAGGGTGATAGGGAAAACATGGGGAACCCATTCCCTTGCCCCAAAACTCAAAAATGGGAGGAAGAAACGGAGGAAACGAGGCTCGATCCGACGAATCCGGCGCACGCCCTAAAAACATGATTTTCCCCCCAAACGATAATAAACACACGCTCGGCTCACCACGAACTACCAAACCCACAGAAAAGGAAGTACCGGCGTTAAGGATCCATCTCCCTACCTCCACCAAAGATTTCACGTGCTGTGGACGCCATTCCGACGAGAAACGCCCACGAAACCCCCTCCGGTTCACGAACCCGCGATCGCTCTTCCACGCGCCACCACGCCTCGATCCTTGCCCCGTACCCGCTCCACGCCCCCCAGCACCTCGCCATCTCGCCCTCCTCTGCCGCCATCGGCCGCCCGGGGAGAGGGGGAGAGAAAGAGAAGCGAGAGAGAGTGAAAGAGAGAATGAGAGAAAAGAGAGGGGGTGGGGGTTTAAATAGAAAATGAATTTGGGATTTTAAAATCCAAAAAATATAAAAAATAGGGAAAAATACTCCCCGCGATCCTCGGAAGACGCACAATGCAATGGTAATGCCCCGGAGTTAGAGAACGTAACGGTTCGCCCTACACGGGGTTCCGAAGGTCTGACAGACGAAAACATACGTAAACAGCTAAACTCAATCCGGGACCCACAAAGGCGCTCCGAAAATTCCAGAAAAATATCGGCAAGCTCCTCGCAATGCCACAGACCTATGGAAATTCACGGGCACACCACCAGTGGGTCTGACAATCCGGTATAAAAGTCTGAAACTCACTCGGACACGATCCGCAACCCGCGAAAAGACGATCCGGAACCCACGGATCCTGATCCGATAAATATCCAAAAAATCCGGGACATTACATCGATGCACTTTCATCGTAGCATGCATATCCCAAGTCGGTGCATACTTTACACATGCACATAAGGTCGGTGCAGGTTATGTTCTGCACGTACCAAGTCAGTGCATTCTTTGCCCGCACACACACACAAGGTCGGTGCATTATCGCCCTATGAACAAACCAGGTCGGTGTAATTCTTATTTTTGTGCTAAACAAGTATGTGCAGTTCACTATTCTGGGTCAGTGCAATCTTTGTATCTGACTAGCATAAGGTCGGTGCAACGTGTGTTGTTGCACGCAGGTAAGGTATGTGCATTGTTATAAGGTCTGGGTATGACATTTAGAGTCCGTGCATGTTGTGTTTATATGCTGTCAAGGTCCGTGCACATGTTCCTTGTGTGGCACAAGGTCAGTGCATATATCTTTTTCTGCATAGTCGTGGTCTGTGCATATCTTTATGTACGTTACTCAAGGTCTGTGCATGCTTTGCTATACTTTACCTAAGGTCTGTGCATGGTTGCACCTCACTCTATGAAGTTTGTGATAACATTTATATTTGTTTGCCAGGCTAGTCACTTGATCGAGCATGTGGTGGACGAACCTACAACTTGCGAACTTATTCCACATGGAAGTCAAAATACCAGGTTAAGGGCTCGTGATCCGAGGCAAGGAACTGAACGAATGAACCTGCCACGTGGATAGCTAAAGCACCGAGATTCTGACATGTGGCTAAGGAATTCCTGAATTCTCTTGGCGGGAGTGCTCCCTCCACACGCCAATGTGTGAGCTCGTGGGTCCCAGATCTGAAGCCATATAAGAATGCCTTCTCTGCGATCAAAGCAGAAGAGAAGAGAACCGAAGAGAGGAGAAAGATCTAAGGAGAGATGAAGAGCAGAGCTGAAGGGAAAAAGAAAGAGAGAGACCAGAAGAAGTCCGTGAGATCGAGAGAAGAAAAGAGAGAGCAGCAGAGAGGGAAAAGAAGCAGAAGAAGAGGAAGAAAGAAAGAGAGAGATAGAGAGCTCGAGGAGAGGAAGTAAAGCCCTAGCGGAAGATTTGTCTCCATTGGACTTTGGATTAGATCCAAGTCAGTCAGCTCCTGCGAGAGCCACATTTGTTTTAAGATCATTTTCAGCTTTCCGGTGTTGTAATTTTCCATCTTGTTTTCAGCAAGCTGTGTTGCTCAGCGTTGCAGAGGATCGGTTCCTCTAGACAGCAAGCTGTGATTGCTCAGCGGAAGCAAGCTGTGTTGCTCAGCAGTTGTAAACAAGCTGTGAGGCTCAGCGGACGCAAGCTGTGGTGCACAGCAGTTCAAGCTGTTTGGCAGCGGAATCCACACTCTAGTTGGAGTGTGGGGTGGACATATGTCTGGAAGACCGAAGCACCTAAAAATATTCTGTGTGATGTGGTTTGTTTGTCTATTCTGATTCAATAGATGCATGCTTAGGATCTCACTCTAATTCCTTATTTGTTGACTCCACTCATGTTAGATGAATGCTTAGGCATTGCTCCAGTGCATAGATCTTGTGTCTGTTGGGAGTGCAGGTTAAGTGTTTCGCTGTGTGATTCATTAGAACATCTACTCGGTTTGGACAATTAGAAGCTTAGCTTGTCCGATCCTCTAATTGTTATTGGAGAGCAGTTAAGGTGTTTCTGTTTCCTGTGAGTTAAATTCTGCAACACTGTTTAGCTTCATTTTTAATTGTGCATTTTTATAGAGGGGATTCATTCACCCCCCCTCTGAATCCGAGCCTAGCACCCTAACACTCCAAAACATGGGAATCATCGGACATATACCTCCGTAGCATGGACACATGAAACACATCATGCACAACAGATAGCTCCGACGGTAACTGCAACCGATAAGCGACTTCAGTAATACGCTCGACAATAAGAAAAGGACCAATATAGCGGGGACTCAACTTCCCACGCCTACCGAATGGCATCACACCCTTCATGAGAGAAACCCAGAAAAACACCCGATCTTCTACGGCAAAGTTGAGCAGCTGCCTCCTCCGATCGGCATAACTCTTTTGTCGGCTCTGCGCTGCCAACATCTTCTGCCGAACCAAACGCACCACCTCAGTACACTGTTGCACCAAATCTGGTCCTGTCAGGAGACGCTCACCCACCTCGAACCAATCAAGCGGAGTCTGACAAGGTCGCCCGTACAACGCCTCATAAGGAGCCATACCAATACTCGAGTGATAGCTATTGTTATAGGTAAACTCCACTAATGGTAAATGGTGGGTCCAACTCCCTTGCAACTCCAGGCAACACGACCTCAACATGTCCTCCAAAGTCTAGATGGTCCTCTCAGACTGACTGTCTGACTGAGGATGGTACGTCGAGCTAAAAGCCAATTCCGTGCCTAAAGCTCTCTGAAAGCTCCTCCAGAATCCCGAAGTGAAGCGAGGATCACAATCAGACACAATGGAGATTGGGACTCCATGCAACGGGACGATCCTCTCCACATACAAGCGGGCCAACATATGCACACTCCAACTGACATTGATCGGCAACAACCGAGCCGTCTTCGTTAGTCTGTCCACGAATAACTAGATACTATCATTCCCACTGGATGTCCTCGGTAACCCAACCACGAAATCAGTGGTCACGTGGTCTCACTTCGATGCTGGAATCTCCAAGGGCTGAAGTGTACCACCCGGTCGCTGGTGTTCCACCTTCACCTCCTGACAGACCAAACACTTGGCCATAAACTCCGCAACGTCTCTCTTCATACCAGACCACTAAAACTGCATCTTCAAATTCTGGTACATCTTCGCCAATCCAGGGTGCACGGCATAACGGCTCCCACGAGTCTCTCGCAACATTGTACGCCTCACCCCCTTCCGGAACAGTGCCAACGCACCCTTACGCATCAAGGGACGGGCAACGCTTCTCACAGATAACCACCTTGCCAAAACATGGGACGCGTCTCGCACAGACTTGATGGCACACACGAAGAGGCCAACCAATCCGAACACACGATGCAAGACAACGAACCTTAGCCAAAACATGATCCCCTCCAAAAAAGGGAAAAACTTAATACACTTCTGACCAACAGAAGAGAAACTCCACGCTCGACCTGACCTAGAACATCACGCACGCTGGGAACAACACCTTCCAACACCAAGAAAACCGTCGCCTCCGTTAGGTCAGCAAATTCGACACACTCGCCGAGTGTCTTGTCAGACCACAATCACAGCATCTCTCGATGCACCACCACTGCAATTCCTCGATTTGCAACACGCCACGCCAAGAGCCGCAACACGAGCCATAACCGATAATCGCCAACACTCATCCTCGAGTCCCGAAACTCACTGCGGAACCTTCATATCTTAACCCAAACCGAGGGCGAACATAACACATTCACACATAAGAGCGCAGGAGCAAGAACTTACTGGGACGACTCCGCCCAATCCTGCCTCGAAATCCATGAAAATAATCGGGACTGACACGTCATTTCTGACGCCATGGAGCATGACAAGGACATCGGGCTCGACAAATCAGCAGCTCAACAAAAGATCCTCCGCTCGCCCGAGCACATCTCGACCAGAGCGCCCACTCTGCCACCTTAACCCACAACCTTAACACCGTAGGGGTTGGATAAATCTCAAGTTGGAGTGGCCCACACCAATAACAACTCCCTCAGAGCACGCTCACGGCCACTTAACCACGAACAATCCGTACCAGTCACCTGACTTCGCTACAGATTCCTCGAACGCAACGCAGCAACAAGCCTGTCGGCAACCTCTGCCCAACGCAGCACGACAGGGGCCACCATAGATGAGGGAGAAAGCTCTCAACCTTGATCCTCAGACCCCACGCCAGCACTCCAACGAAACAACAACCACCTTCACAGCGCCACCACCGCGCACTCAAGCTCTCGCGCGAGAAATCAAGCGAAAAACATGCTGGTGGGGACACCGGGTCCACTACTGGGCCCACTACTCGGAGCCGACGTCGCACCGCACCAACTGCACCGAGCTTATGGCTCGAAGACTCGATTGAAGACCCGCATACTGAGTAGTTCTACTTGTGTGTATTTATATCTTTGAGTATTGAGTATTTGTGTATGTATGTATACATGTACTCCTACATGTATTTTTTTCTTTCGTCTTATTAGGCTAGTTTAAGTCAAATAAGCATGTGTGTATTTTATATTTAATTTGATTAAAACCCACAAAGTCTTTAGTGGGTTGGTGGCCTTTGTTTTATTAGGCTAGGATAGATATGCAAATAACAGAAATGGGGAAGGTATGGATGTAATAGGCCTTTCCTATAAATAGGAGGCCAATGGATGTGTTACGTATGTTGTATGAATGAATGAAAGCTTTTGTGTTAAAGGAGCCTTGCCCCTTTGTTCACCCCTCTCCTTCCCTCTCTTCTCATTTTCGTGAGATCTGAGTGTCGCCCGGTGTGAGACCGTCCGGCGTGAGGCCGAGCTGTGTGAGATAGCAGTTATCCGTTCCCGTCCCGTCCGCGTCCTGGAGTGCCGACGATCCGTCTTCCATGTCGCCGCCGCGTCAAATTGGTATCAGAGCCCAACACGGCGCCTCCGTCCACCCGACGTCCCCGACGTCATCTCTCTTTCTCTCTCTAAGTTGTTAGAAGTGAAAAAAAAAGAAATAGAAAAAAAAGAAAGAAGAGTAGCAGGAAGATCTGTGATCGAGAGAAAAAAATAGAGAAAAAAAATATTTTAAGCAAAAGAAAGAAAAAAAAAGTTTCCTACTACGTTCTTTCTCTCTCTCCCCATTTCTCTCTTTATGTTTCTCTGTTTCTCTCTTTTTTCCCTCTCTGTTTCTCTCTCTCCCTCCTGCGTCTCTCTCTCCCTTTAATCACTCTCTCCCTGTAATCTCTCTCTCTCGGTTTCTCTCTCTCCCTCCCACGTCTCTCTCTCCCTCTCTTTCTGTTAAGCACACAACCGAATAGAAAGAAAAAAAAATTTAAACCTCCCGTGAATATCTCTCTCTCTCTCTCTCTCTCTCTCTCTCTCTCTCTCTCTCTCTCTCTCTCTCTCTCAGCGCGAAACAGAAGAAGCAAAAGACGAAGGATTAAAAAAAAATTCAATTCGTGGGCAGGGCCTCGTCGCCCGTGCCCACTTCAAAAGAAGGAGTGGCCACAACGGCCACCCCCCCTCCTCCGAGCGCCGCTGCCGTCGCC
The DNA here is from genome assembly GCA_022559845.1 of Amorphophallus konjac. NCBI lineage: Eukaryota > Viridiplantae > Streptophyta > Magnoliopsida > Alismatales > Araceae > Amorphophallus > Amorphophallus konjac. Next base: position 52,617,801 of record CM040121.1, on the reverse strand, counting down.
GCCAGTGCTCCGCCACACCCGCCGTGCCCGCCGCCCGCCTCGCCTGCAGCGGCCCCCTGCCCCGTGCCCTGCCCCCGCCCCCGCCTGTGCCCCTGGCCCCGCGCCCGGCCCCGGCCCCGCTCCCTGCCCCGCGCCCGGCCGCCCGCGCCCCTGCGCGCCCGGCCCCCGGCCCCGCTCCCTGCCCCGCGCCCGGCCGCCCGCGCCCCTGCGCGCCCGGCCCCGTGCTGGCCTGTGCGCCAGGAGACGCGCCCAAGCGCGCCCCTCCGCCAGCACTCGAGCGCGCCCCCGCCTGCGCCCGCCCCGCCGGCCGGCCTGTGCTCCAGCAGACGGGCCCGAGCGCCCCTGGTCGTGCCTCTGCGCGCCCGGCGCCGTGACCGCCCTGCGCCCCTGCACACCCGAGCGCGCACCCGCCCGCGCCCGTCCGCCCGCCCTGCGCCTCCGTGCGCCCCTCGCGCCCGGCCGCCTGCACAAGTGGACCAGGAGAGGTTTGACACCGTGAAAATTGAAAAAAAAAAGTGTGAAGAGGTGTTTTAAAAGTCAAAAGAAGTGGGTGAAGTTTGAAAAGAGAAAGAAAAGTCAAAAAGAAACGGGAGATAAAAAAATGTGTTAAATATATATAATATATATATAATATATATATTATATATATCTATATATCTATATATCTATATATATTATTTGATTAAAAAAGAGTTGAATATATATATTTATATATATCTTTTAACTTATTGAGGTGGCACCCGAAGTCCACAATTGCGACTCGATCAACGGTTGAGTCGTCCGATCGCTGACACATAGTCCGTAATTCACGGAGTGTGAGTGCCCCTAAGTCTCCCTGCGCGGAGAAAGTCTGGAGTGATTTGTTCCCTTGCGTGAAAAATTTTAAGTCACGTGGTTTTGTAATAATTAAATCCTCCCTGCGTGGAGTGAATTCATTGTAACCGCTCAAGCTTCGTCGACGCCGTGCGGGCCCGCACGTCCCCGCTCGCCTTCGTCTCGGTCAGAGCTTGACTTTTCAGTCAGCTAGGTACGGGCTCCAATCACTTGCTCGTTTAGTATCTTTTCGATTGCCGCGCGACGAAGTGAGAGAGAGCCCGATCCATGCAACCAGTCTCCTGAGTGCATCGCTGTGGACGGTAAGAGAGAGCTTGTATGCGCCTATCCTTTAGGCCCTAGACTGTCACATTAGGGCACCCTAATTGTCAGGAAGTAGTTCCACAACAACTTCGCCTACGGGCAAGCAACTCCCCCCTGACCGGTCCCGTCAAATTGGCCCTTTGCCAATTAGCCAACAAAATTTGGGTCATAGCTTGCTAATTATCGGTCCCAGGACTGCATCATCTAGGTCCGAGGTCGTGCATGCCACGTTGGTCTAGGAATTCATCTGGCCATCTAGAGCGCCCCTCAACGCTACCCATGGATCAAGAGAGCGTGACTGCTATGCTAGTCCAGCTCGAGCATAATCTTGTGGCCCACTTTGAAGAATCCATAGGCCAGCTACGGACGGAACTCGATAAGAGGATCCGAGCCTTAGAGGATCGATTAAAAGGGAAGGAAGGAAGAGTGAATGGCCACGGCCATCCAGTAGCCAGTCCTAGGGAGGAAAGAGAGCAAGCCCGCCCAAATCAGGCTCCCCAAGGTAGAGAGCAAGAGGCCTGTGTGCCTCGAGAGAGAGACCACGACGATGAAGATATCATCCTACGGAACGTCAAGATTGACGCTCCAAGTTTTGATGGGTCCCTCAACCCCGCTACATACCTTGAGTGGGAGACCGGGATGGACCAATATTTTGATTGGCATCGCCGCATGACCCCTGTCACAAGGGTGAGGTTTGCCAAAATGAAACTCCTGGGTCAAGCCAAAACTTACTGGTGCAATGTTGAGAATCTCCTAGCACGAAGACGAGAGGAGCCTATTAGCACGTGGGAAGAAATGAAGGAGAAATTGAGGGAGAAGTATCTGCCACCTTCCTACCATCAGCGTCTTTTAGACCAATGGCAGAAACTCACCCAAGATGGAAAGTCCGTGGACGAGTACATCACCAAATTTGATGACTACTTCCTTCGGAGTCGAGTCATGGAGGATGCCTCTGTCACCCTCTCTCGGTTTAGGGTTGGCTTACACGAGAGTATCCAGCGGGAATTATTCTTGCGGGAGGTTAACACCCTCGAGCACGCCTACCAGGTTGCACGAGATGTTGAGAGGTTTCAAAGGGTGGCCCCACCTCGGGTTCCCATCTACCGCCAACCTGAACCCCGAAACCCCATAGTCCGCTATACTGAGAGAGCTGGCCCCTCCACCTCCTACGTCCCTACTGCTACCCCACTTAGGGCCGTTGCCCCTACAGCTCCTTTCCCACGGAACCCATTACCTGCACCTGCAGCTGTGCCTAGGCTGGAGTATGCTCCATCAGTTGAAAGGAGAGATGACAAAGGAAAGGGAGTCGTCCCTAGCACCTCCCAACCAGCCCCTATCTCGGGAGTCCGATGCTTCAGGTGTCATAACCTAGGGCATATTGCCACCAATTGCCCCACCCGAGCCTTGGTCATCACCGACCCCCAGCCTATGGAGCTTCCACCTCAGGAAGGAGAAACCCTTGAGAGATATAAGTCTGACCCTGATCTCGTGGCCCAGTTTGAGGAATTAGATGCAGGGTATGCGGGAACGCATGTCGAGTACATGCAAGTGGGAGAAATTGCAGAGGATTCAAACAAGGGAAGACTAGGCGTAGTTCGCTGCATCCTCGCACACCCACAGGAGGACGACTGGCGTCGAACCTCCATCTTCCAAACCTACATCATGGTCAAAACTCAACCCTGCAAGGTGATCTTTGACAACGGGAGCTGTATCAATGCAGTCTCTTCAGACTTTGTATCCCGTCTAGGTCTACCTACCCATCCCCATCCGAGGCCATATAACGTGGCTTGGGTTGACGACACGTCTATCCCAGTCACCACTACATGTGTCGTTCCCATCCAGTTCCAGTCCTACCAAGGACAAATCCTATGCGATGTAGTGCCTATGAAGGTTAGGAGCATCATCTTAGGACGACCATGGATCTACGATGTAGACCTTACTACATTCGGTCGGTCCAATGAGTGTTCCTTCTCCCACAATGGGAAGAGGATTCAGCTGGTCCCAACAGCCCCAAAGGTAGCCACGGGAAAGAGTCCTACCTCCACACCCGCTGCATCCCCCAAAATTCGGGAGGATGTCCCAACCCCCACCAAAGGGAAGCTTCCCATTCCCTCCTCTCCTACACCTGTCATGTCCATCCCTAAGGCCCCTAAGGTTGACCACGACCCGATTAGGCGCCTTAACTTCATAGGTGTTCGTGAGATGAATAGAGAGGTTGCCGAAGGTGCCCCTGTTTGGGCTGTTGTCGTCACCATTACCTCTGAGGAGTCCCAGGTCTCCGTCCCACCTGAAGTCCAGGCAATCCTGCGGGACTTCCAAGACATCTTCCCGGAAGACCTGCCGTCAACACTCCCTCCCATGCGTGATGTTCAACACGCCATTGATCTTGTCCCTGGGTCCACCCGACCCAACCTCCCCCACTACAGATTAAACCCCAGGGAGCATGCTGAGCTCCAACGAATTGTTGAGGACCTTATTCAAAAGGGCTTCCTCAGGGTGAGCAAGAGCCCATGTGCTGTTCCTGCCTTGCTCACACCAAAGAAAGATGGCACCTGGCGGATGTGTGTTGACAGCCGTGCCATCAACAAAATCATTGTCAAGTATAGATTTCTCATTCCCCGTCTTGATGACATGCTTGACATGATGAGTGGAGCCACCATCTTTTCCAAGATTGACTTGAAAAGTGGCTACCACCAAGTCCGGATTCGACCCGGGGATGAGTGGAAGACAGCCTTCAAAACAAAAGAGGGTCTGTATGAGTGGCTTGTCATGCCTTTTGGGCTATCCAATGCCCCTAGCACCTTCATGAGGCTTATGACTGAAACCCTTCGCCCCCTCATTGGTCGCTTTGTTGTCGTCTACTTTGACAACATCCTCATTTATAGCCACAACCCTCAGGACCACATTCACCATTTGAGGGAGGTCTGCGAGACCCTGAGGAAAGAAACCATGTTTGCCAACCTGACTAAGTGTGAATTCATGACAGACCGGGTCACTTTTCTCGGATTTGTGGTTTCAAGTCATGGAGTGTATGTGGACCAATCCAAGGTCCGAGCTACAGTAGACTGGCCAGAGCCCCAGAATGTCCATGACGTTCGAAGTTTCCACGGGCTAGCCACCTTCTACAGACGCTTCATCCAGGGATTTAGCACCATTATGGCACCCATCACGGATTGCATCTGTAAGGGAAATTTTGAGTGGACCAAAGCCGCCTCCCAGGCTTTTCTTGCCATAAAGGAGCTTATGACCAAAGCCCCTGTCCTCCGCCTACCAGACTTTTCCAAAGTCTTTGAGGTTTCATGTGATGCATCTGGCGTAGGAATAGGTGGAGTGCTTAGCCAGGAGAGTCACCCTGTGGCTTATTTCAGTGAGAAGCTTTCTAATGCAAAGCTTCGATACTCCACATATGATAAGGAGTTTTATGCCGTGGTCCAAGCCCTCAAACACTGGAGACACTACCTCTTACCACAAGAGTTTGTCTTATACTCAGACCACGGGGCTTTGAAATTCCTTAGCTCTCAGAAGGGTTTAAACCCTAGGCATGGTCGGTGGGTAGAGTTCCTCCAGTCCTTCACCTTTGTCCTAAAACATAAGGCAGGAAAGGACAATAAGGTGGCCGACGCCTTGAGTCGAAGGGTCTCCCTTCTTTCCACTGTTCGGGTAGATGTCACGGGATTTGATCGCATGAAGGAACTCTATGGAGAGTGTCCTGATTATGGCCCTGCCTATTCTGCTCTTTCTGCTGGATCCTCGACAACATTTGCTGACTATCTACTTCAGGATGGTTTTCTATTTCGAGGGCAGCAACTCTGTGTCCCGAGGATTTCTGTTCGGGATTTTCTAGTCTAGGAAATGCATGCTGGAGGTCTTGCTGGTCACTTTGGCCGCAACAAGACCATCCATTCTGTGGAGGAGCACTTCTATTGACCTGGCCTGAAGAGAGATGTGGCCAAGATTGTAGCCCAGTGTAGGACATGCACGATGGCCAAACAGGTCAAACAGAACACTGGTCTCTACACTCCTCTCCCTGTTCCTGATCGACCATGGGTCGATGTGAGCATGGATTTTATCCTTGGATTACAACGCACTGCTCACAAGCATGATTCCATCTTTGTTGTCGTTGATAGGTTCTCTAAGATGGCCCACTTCATTGCATGTTCCAAAACATCTGATGCATCTAGAGTAGCCCATTGATTCTTTGATGAAGTCGTGCGTCTGCATGGTCTTCCCCACACCATCGTGTCTGACCGGGATGTCCGATTCACTAGCTATTTTTGAAAGACACTTTGGCACCTAGTTGGCACCAAACTGAAGTTTTCCACTGCCTATCACCCCCAAACTGATGGGCAAACTGAGGTCATCAATAGGAGTTTAGGGAATCTATTGAGGTGTCTTGTAGGGGAACATTCCGGCACTTGGGATCTTCTTTTGCCCAGAGCCGAATTTGCATACAACAGCTCCATCAATAGGTCCATAGGCATGAGTCCATTTGAGTTCGTGCATGGCTACAAACCTAGGAAACATGTGGATCTCATTCCCCTTCCCCTCGAGTCTAGAACGTCCAAATCAGCTGAGGAATTTGCACAGCATGTCAAAAGTCTGCATGAGTCAATTAGCAAGCAAATCAACCTCAGTAATGAGACTTATAAAAAATTGGCTGATTCGCATAGGCGTCACCGTGAATTTCAAGAAGGTGACTTGGTTATGGTACGGGTCCGACCCGAACGACTCCCCTCGGGAGCCGTTAAGAAGTTGCAGGCCCGTAGTGATGGACCCTTCCCAATTCTGCAGAAGATTGGCTCCAATGCTTATGTTGTGGACTTACCTCCCGAATATGGGATTAGCTCGACTTTTAATGTGGCAGATCTAGTGGCCTACAAGGAACCCACAGCGATTCCTAGTGACCCTTTCGAGCCTTCTCCTCCCATTGAGAGTGAGCCCACCCCTGTGCGTCCCACAGCCTCGAGAGTACCGCGCGAGCACATTGAGAGGATACTGGATGAGCATGTGACCACTACACGGAGCAGGGTGTACCAGCGCTACCTTGTCCGCTGGCGGGACCGTCCACCTTCTGACGATTCCTGGATCAGCCGGGAAGATCTCCAGCGCCTCGATCCAGATCTGCTGGAGCACTACCACAGCAGTGTTCCCCCTTACTCGACGGAGTCGAGTTCCAGCCGCCCCGGGAGGGTTGGTGGGGACACCGGGTCCACTACTGGGCCCACTACTCGGAGCCGACGTCGCACCGCACCAACTGCACCGAGCTTATGGCTCGGAGACTCGATTGAAGACCCGGCATACTGAGTAGTTCTACTTGTGTGTATTTATATCTTTGAGTATTGAGTATTTGTGTATATATGTATACATGTACTCCTATATGTATTTTTTTCTTTCGTCTTATTAGGCTAGTCTAAGTCAAATAAGCATGTGTGTATTTTATATTTAATTTGATTAAAACTCACAAAGTCTTTAGTGGGTTGGTGGCCTTTGTTTTATTAGGCTAGGATAGATATGCAAATAACAGAAATGGGGAAGGTATGGATGTAATAGGCCTTTCCTATGCCAGCTGCCGACGATCCGTCTTCCACGTCGCCGCCGCATCACATGCACAAAACCCTATGCCAGCTGCCGACCGTACTGGACCTTACGGACTTTGATCACTGCAATATCTCGAATTCCCATGTACATCCACAACCTGGCTCTGATACCAACTGTGGCGACCCGAGATCCGGATACCGGGAAGAGCCCAATACCATTCGAATCATGGCCCATCGCCCACGAGCGGGAGGCTCGGAAGGGCTAAAAGGAGTGTTGAGGTACAAGGAAATAGGAAATAAAGCAGGACAATTCAATAATTAACAGATATAAATAAACAACTACAACAAAGTCATGTCCGACAGAAAGTACAGTATAAAGCAGTAGAACATACCGCATGCCAAGTGAACACTCGGCCCGGCGAGCTGGCAACTAAGAACCTCCGCACAGCACCCTTGAACCTCGAGGAAGAACTGCCGCACCTGAAAAGAAGGGGTGAGCCTCCTGTCACTGGCCCAGTAGGGATCCCGCGGAACCCCAACTGAGAACAACGGCGGCACGGAAAGCAGTAAACAACGAAAGCAAGAAAAGTAACTACGGTGGCCGGCAAAACCTCGGCTCTACAGCTACTCCTACTGTACCAGAAAACACGACCCGGTCTCCCAGTCGGGGGACAACCAAGTCACGCACCCGACATCCCGATCCCACGATCGGGGACCACCAGACATGAACTGCCCTAGCCACGCTACTATGAAAACACCAAGATACCTCCGTAGCGGAGGCCTGCCCTCACAAAAAGGGCCCGAGCCAAAACCACACGGTCAGGGAACACGGTCACGACCTCACCGTCATGAACACAATGCTGTCTGGGGAAAGGCCCTCGGTGACGCTCACCAGAAACCCCAGACCTCGACTCCGGGAACACTCCCGAAACCACTCACGAAGTCCCGTCTCGCGGACGGAAATAGAACCCGGTACACGACAACTCACGTCACATGACAGGAGCACCATCCACTAGAAGAACGACCGGAGGTGTCCCCTGACGTCTTACACCACGTCACAAGTGTCTAGCTACAACGCCCCAGGCGGAGACTCAGACACACTCAGTAACCAGTACCACAAAACAAGGACTAGTTAGGGTCGGGCCTGCCGGTGCCGTCCGACGCCCACAACCTCGTGTGCACACTCAGACAATATGCCCTAGGCCTGTCCTCTAGCTGGTAATTCCCCCTAAACCCGGACTCGACTGTACGTGGGGGCCCTACGGTAACCAGCCTACTCACCGTCTCTCTCGGGTCAGCCGCTCCACCACTCCCAGGTGGGTCAGCACACGCGTGCCGTAAGAAGGCTACGACTAGTGGACGTGTAACAGAACGTGGACACTGGAAACCACGCACGCACCCATTGCGAGTAACGCGAAGTAACAGGTGGCTCAAAGCCACCCAACTCTGGACAGCCCACTAGACCTACTAAATCCAACGGCCTTTGAGTCACAAGGCTCGGGGTCTAGACCGTTGCACACGACAGCACTGAGCCGTCAATCTGGCCTAATCCCTAGGTCCAAAACAACAATGCGATAACTCACGAGGCAGTTCACAACTGCCGAGACCCATCCCTCGAGGAGGGAACTTAAGAAACCTCCAGCCCCAGGCTGGGAAACTGGACTCACCGTCCAAGGCCACACGCTTGGCCCACTCGGAAGCCACCTTCCAGAGAAGCAACAACTTGCGGGGAAATCTCACTGCACTCATACTGATACACGGCGACTCGATCTAGCAAGAACACGGAAGCCCAGAACACCTGGGGTCACCCGGACCCACCAAGCCCATGGGCACGCTTATCGAGTTAACACGGTACCTCCAGACACCCCAAAAATACGGTAACGAAACCCACGGGGTGTCCGGGACACTCACGAGGCCAAAGGTCGACCACTGGGTCACAACCGGGTCGACCGGAGACCAACACAACACAATCGGAACGCTAGAAGGTCACCCGGACCCTTAAACCCACGGGAACACTAATCGAGGTAAACGGAACCTCCGGACACCCAAAGACTCGGTCATGGAACTCCATGGGGTGTCCGGGACACACACGGCCCAAGGGGAGAACAATCAGCCGTAGACTGCCCGCCCTGGGCGGCCCGACTGGTCACCTCAAGATCGCGCTACCCTCGCATAGCACATTCAGAACAGAACGCGCTATACACTAGTAGCGCGACAAGACAGCAGGACAGATTGCGCTAGGATCACCTAGCACGACAAGACAGATCGCGCTAGGACCCCCTAGCGTGACAAGAACCGCCTTACTGTCATCTCCCCCGATGAACACGCCCTATCGGGGCGGCGCGACCCTCAAGAACGCGCTACCTGAGACTAGCGCGTTCTCAGTCCGAAACCGGAAGAACGGGAAAATGGCGGGAAATCCATTCCACGCCACATCCACCCCCAGGTGGAGGGGAAACAAAAGGGGAAAATATTCCCCAACCTCTCTAGCACCGAGAGGACCCATTTAAACCCCAAAAACACGATCAAAACACAAGATTCGGCTCACACACCCAAAAACATGCATTTTCCCCAAATCCCTCGAATAAGCCCGCTCGGCTCACCACGGCCTACAAAACTCATGGGAAATGAAGTATGCGAGTTGAGGGTTCATCTCCCTACCTCCACCGAAGATTCAACGCACTGTGGACGCCGATCCGCGAAGAAATGCCCACAAAAAACCCCGCCATTACCTCACGCTCGCGAACCGGCTTCATCGTGCCCCCGTCCCTCGATCCTCGACCCATCGTCACCGTCCTCCCCGCCCGCATCGCCCCACCTCACCCCCGCCTCAGTTCGTCGGCCGCCGGAGAGGAGAGAGTGAGAGGAGAGCGTGGGAGAAGAGAGAGAATGAGAGAGTGAGAAATGAGAAGAGAGAGAGGGGTGGGAGGGTTTATATAGGACAAACCCAAAAATTCTGAGAAATTCCAAAAATTAGGAAAAATTACCTCTACGATCCTTGAAAAATGCACAACGCACTGGTGCCATTTCGGAGTCAGAGAACGCAACGGTTCACCCTGCACAGTGTTCCGAAGGTCCGACGGACAAACACACGCGTAAAACCCAAAACGCAACCCGGGACCCACAACGGTGCTCTGAAAATTCCAGAAAATTACCGGCATGCTCCTCACCATGCCACGGACCCAAGGAAATTCACGGGCACACCACCAATGGGTCCGACAATTCGGTATAAAAAGTCCGAAGCTCACTCGGACACGATGTGCAACGCGCGAAAAGACGATCCGAAACCCACCGATCCTGATCCGAAAAATATCTGAAAAATCTAGGGCATTACAGCCCTCCCCCCTTAAAGAAATTTCATCCTCGAAATTCAGGACTAGCACCAAGCCACAGGGGAAGAACGCCTCCACTAACTGACAACGTTGTCAGAGCCCCAACATAGAAAACCTCGATTCATGTGGAAGTACCAATCACGGGGGATACCACCAAACCTCAATCACGGATAATACCTCGCTTCGCACACCGCAATCACATTGGTCATCAGAGCAGGCATAACAACAAAAACACCGATCTGGTATCACCTCAGCTGCAAGGGAACCAATCACGGCAACATTGCCACCCTCTCTCCCACCGAGGGAACGCAATCCTCACCACAAGAACCAATCCACCGGTCAACGCCCACGCTCGGCGGACCAACCAAACACCAGTTTCTCTGCCAGCTGACCACCACAAATTTGTTGGCTCCGCGCCGAGGACCACTCCACACTCGGCAAGCCGAATGCCACAACAGCACGGGACCAACTCTGTCAGAACTCAAACTTCAACAAAGCTTAGATCCCATCTGGGAAAACACACCTCAGAAATGGCCACCAAAAGGCCTCACCTGCACGCGGCTCTCGCCATTCTCGAACCACAACCACCAGCATCTTCTGTCTGTGAAAGACCATCCACCTGTCACCAGACATTCCTCAACGGAAACCTCCACTTGCTCAGGTTCCTCCTTCTTTCTTGGTCCTCCACCAGATCCGAAGGGAACATTCCAAACCTCGACAAGCCATCTGTTGACTCCCGCACAGACCAACACCGCATCACAATCGACCCTCAGTCGGATACCACATCCAGACGGATCCCTATGCCAACTCTACCCTTCAGGGGAGCACGGCGGAACCCAATGACACCATCTCCCCTCGGTCCTCATGTCACTTGACTCAGACTTACGGGGAATTTCCCCTTACTGGTCGCAGACCAGGGACCACCATGCCACGTCAACGTCCCATCAGAGACCTCCACACACAGGCATCGACCACCGTCTTATCTCATCGAATCCTATCTCATCGAAACCTCCGTCTCAATTAATCCAAGGGGACGCCTGCCAATCCCGACTCCCACTCTTATCATGGAGCCACGGGACACACAACCCCTTATAATCCACGACACACTTCTCCAGAACCGACAAGTGCCGCCTGCCACCATAGCAAGCAGGTCGACAACGCCACGACCTATGCACACGGGTCCCCATACAATACACGCCTTACCACGGTCGATCACTCGGTCAACATGACCAGCCACTCACAGCCACCAACCGGGACCCATAATCTCTCGGAGATCACTTCTCTGAAACACAATCTCATCCGCGAACGCAACATCCAACGCAAAAATATGGTACTCATGCGGCAACCTCGCTAGCATATTCCCTCAACTCTCCACCTGCCAGTGCCATGAACCACAATATCCCAAGCAACGACACGGCAACAACACGTCTCACACTGAGGAACCAATCCTCTGATGCTCAACTCATCCTCAAGAAATCCGCCCGTAGCAACCAACGCTACGGTCCGCGCACTCTGATCCACACGCACAACCACCACAACGACAACTCGGGATCCACCATCCCTACAACCCTCTGCAACTTCGCAGGCTCCGATCCTCCACATATCCGGAACCACAACACCAGCCACAAATTCTCAAAAACACCACCCAACCGGCACTCGTCCTTCCGGAACAATGCCAACGCACCCTTTCGCATCAAGGGACGGGCAACGCTTCTCACAGACAACCACCTTGCCAAAACACGGGATGCGTCTCGCACAGACTTGATGGCACACACGAAGAGGCCAACCAATCCGAACACACAATGCAAGACAACGAACCTTAGCCAAAACGTGATCCCCTCCAACAAAGGGAAAAACTTAATACACTTCCGACCAACAAAAGAGAAACTCCACGCTCGACCTGACCTCGAACCTCACGCACGCTGGGAACAACACCTTCCAACACCAAGAAAACATTCGCCTCCGTTAGGTCAGCACCTCCGACACACTCGTCGAGTGTCTCGTCGGACCACAATCACAGAGAGACCACTGCAATTCCTCGATTTGCAACACGCCACGCCAAGAGCCGCAACACGAGCCATAATCGATAATCACCAACACTCATCCTCGAGTCCCGAAACTCACTGCGGAACCTTCATATCTCAACCCAAACCGAGGGCGAACATAACACATTCACACACAAGAGCGCAGGAGCAAGAACTTACTGGGACGACTCCACCCAATCCTACCTCGAAATCCACGAAAATGATCGAGATTGACACGTCATTTCTAACGCCACGGAGCATGACAAAAACATCGGGCTCGACAAATCAACAGCTCAACAAAAGATCCTCCGCTCTCCCGAGCACATCTCGACTAGAGCGCCCACTCTACCACCTCAACCCACAACCTTAACACCGCAGGGGCTGGATAAATCTCAAGTTGGAGTGGCCCACACCAATAACAACTCCCTCAGAGCACGCTCACGGCCACTTAACCACGAACAATCCGTACCAGTCACCTGACCTCGCTACAGATTCCTCGAATGCAGCGCAGCAACACGCCTGCCGGCAACCTCTGCCCAACGCAGCACGACAGGGGCCACCATCGATGAGGGAGAAAGCTCTCAACCTCGATCCTCAGACCCCACGCCGGCACTCCAACGAAATAGCAACCACCTTCACAGCGCCACCACCGCGCACTCAAGCTCTCGCGCGAGAAATCAAGCAAAAAACATGCACAAAACCCTATGCCAGCTGCCGACTGTACTGGACCTTACGGACTATGATCACTGCAATATCTCGAATTCCCATGTACATCCACAACCTGGCTCTGATACCAACTGTGGCGACCCGAGATCCAGATACCGGGCGAAGCCCAATACCATTCGAATCCTGGCCCGCCGCCCACGAGCGGGAGGCTCGGAAGGGCTAAAAAGAGTGTGGAGGTACAAGGAAATAGGAAATAAAGCAGGACAATTCAACAATTAACAGATATAAATAAACAACTACAACAGAGTCCAGTCCGACAGAAAGTACAGTCTAAAGCAGTAGAACGTACCGCATGCCAAGTGAACACTCGGCCCGGCGAGCTGGCAACTAAGAACCTCCGTACAGCACCCTCGAACATTGAGAAAGAACAGCCGCACCTGAAAAGAAGGGGTGAGCCTCCTGTCACTGGCCCAGTAGGGATCCCGCGGAACCCCAACTGAGAACAACGGCGGCACGGAAAGCAGTAAACAACGAAAGCAAGAAAAGTAACTACAGTGGCCGGCAAAACCTCGGCTCTACAGCTACTCCTACTGTACCAGAAAACACGACCCAGTCTCCCAGTCGGGGGACAACCAAGTCACGCACCTGACATCCCGATTCCACGATCGAGGACCACCAGACATGAACCGCCCTAGCCACGCTACTAGGAAAACACCACGATACCTCCGTAGCGGAGGCCTGCCCTCACAAAAAGGGCTCGAGCCAAAACACGGTCAGGGAACACGGTCACGACCTCACCATCGTGAACACAACGCTGTCTGGGGAAAGGCCCTCGGTGACACTCACTGGAAACCCCAGACCTCGACTCCGAGAACACTCCCGAAACCACTCACGAAGTCCCGTCTGGCGAACGGAAACAGAATCCTGTACACGACAACTCACGTCACGTGACAGGAGCACCACCCACTAGAAGAACGATCGGATGCGTCCTCTGACGTCTTACACCACGTCACAAGTGTCTAGCTACAATGTCCCAGGCGGAGACTCAGACACACTCAGTAACCAGTACCACAAAACAAGGACTAGTTAGGGTCGCGCATGCCGGCGCCGTCCGACGCCCCCAACCTCGTGTGCACACTCAGACCATACGCCCTAAGCCTGTCCTCTAGCTGGTAATTCCCCCTAAGCTCGGACTCGACTGTACGTGGGTGCCCTACGGTAACCAGCCTACTCACCGTCTCTCTCGGGTCAACCGCTCCACCACTCCCAGGTGGGTCAGCACACGCGTGCCGTAAGAAAGCTACGACTAGTGGACGTGTCACAGAACGTGGACACTGGAAACCACGCACGCACCCATTGCGAGTAACGTGAAGTAACAGGTGGCTCAAGGCCACCCGACTCTGGACAGCCCATTAGACCTACTAAACCCAACGGCCTTTCAGTCACAAGACTCGGGGTCAAGACCGTTGCACACGACAGCACTGAGCCGTCAATCTGGCCTAATCCCTAGGTCCAAAACCACAATGCGATAACTCACGAGGCAGTTCACAACTGCCGAGACCCATCCCTCGAGGAGGGAACTTAAGAAACCTCCAGCCCCAGGCTGGGAGACTGGACTCACCGTCCAAGGCCATACGCTTGGCCCACTCAGAAGCCACCTTTCAGAGAAGCAACGACTTGCTGGGAAACCTCACCGCACTCACATCGATACACGGTGACTCGATCAAGCAAGAACACGGAAGCCCAGAACACCTGGGGTCACCCGGACCCGCCAAGCCCATGGGCACGCTTATCGAGGTAACACGGTACCTCCAGACACCCCAAAAACACAGTAACGAAACCCACGAGGTCTCCGAGACACTCACGAGGCCAAAGGTCGACCACTAGGTCACAACCGGGTCGACCGGAGATCAACACAACACAATCGGAACGCTAGAAGGTCACCCGGACCCTTAAACCCACGGGAACACTAATCGAGGTAAATGGAACCTCCGGACACCCAAAGACACGGTCATGGAACTCCACGGGGTGTCCGGGAAACACACGGCCCAAGGGGAGAACAATCAGCCGTAGACTGCCCGCCCTGGGCGGCCCGACTGGTCACCTCAAGATCGTGCTACCCTCGCATAGCGCGTTCAGAACAGAACGCGCTATACACCAGTAGCGCGACAAGACAACATGACAGATCACGCTAGGATCACCTAGCGTGACAAGACAGAACGCGCTAGGATCCCCTAGCGCGACAAGACAGATCCTAGCGCGACAAGAACCCCCTTACTGTTCATCTCTCCCAATGAACGAGCTCTATCGGGGCGGCGCGACCCTCAAGAACGCGCTACCTGAGACTAGCGCGTTCTCAGTCCAAAACGGAAGAACGGGAAAACGGCGAGAAATCCATTCCACGCCTCATCCACCCCCAGGTGGAGGGGAAACAAAAGGGGAAAACATTCCCCAACCTCTCTAGCACCGAGAGGACCCATTTAAACCCCAACAACACGATCAAAACACAAGATTCGGCTCATACACCCAAAAACATGCATTTTCTCCAAATCCCTCGAATAAGCCCGCTCGGCTCACCACGGCCTACAAAACTCGCGGGAAATGAAGTACGCGAGTTGAGTGTCCATCTCCCTACCTCCACCGAAGATTCGACGCACCGTGGACACCGATCCACGAAGAAACGCCCACGAAAAACCCCGCTAGTGCCTCACGCTCGCGAACCGGCTTCATCGCGCTCCCGTCCCTCGATCCTCGACCCATCCTCGCCGTCCTCCCCGCCCGCGTCGCCTCGCCTCGCCCCCGCCTCGGTCCGTCGGCCGTCGGAGAGGAGAGAGTGAGAGGAGAGCGTGGGAGAAGAGAGAGAGTGAGAGAGTGAGAAATGAGAAGAGAGAGAGGGGTGGGAGGGTTTATATAGGAAAAACCCCAAAATTCTGAGAAATTCCAAAAATTAAGAAAAATTACCTCTGCAATCTTCGGAAAAACGCACAACGCACTGGTGCCATCCCAGAGTCAGAGAACGCAACGGTTCACCCTGCACAGTGTTCCGAAGGTCCGTCGGACAAACACACGCGTAAAACCCAAAACGCAACCCAGGACCCACAACGGTGCTCTGAAAATTCCAGAAAATTACCAGCGTGCTCCTCACCACGCCACGGATCCAAGGAAATTCACGTGCACACCACCAATGGGTCTGACAATCCGGTATAAAAAATCCGAAGCTCACTCGGACACGATCCGCAACGCGCGAAAAGACGATCTGAAACCCATGGATCCTGATCCGAAAAATATCTGAAAAATCCGGGGCATTACATAGAAGGTGGGTCCACGAAGCTGTCGGAAGTAAACCCTCTTCGAGCTACAATCCACCATGGCATGATGGGCCTCGAGTCAATCCATGCCCAAAATCACATCAAAGTCATGAAGTGGCAATGCATAAAGCCTGGCCGGTAAGTTCCGCCCATCCACCTACACAGGCACCTTCTCAAGGAAATACGGGGTGAGCATGAAGTCACCGGTAGGCAACTCCACTGCCAAGTCGCAAGACAACAGCGGTCACCAACTCCTCGGCACTCTGAGCAAAATCCTCCGAAATGAACGAATGGGACGCACCAGAATCAAACAAAACTCGAGCTGTACAACCTATAATCGGGGAATAGTACCTTCCACTAACTCCGACGCCTCAGCCTCTACTCTGGTAATGTGCGTGACTCCGCCTCGCGTTCTCTGCCTCCCCATGGTAGCCGATCGAGTCAACTGCGGGAACTGACCCTACTGTTGGTACTATTGCGGCTGTGGTGGTAACTGTTGAGGCTGAAACTGCTGCTACTATTGAAACTCGTGCAACTGACGTGGTCTCTGAGGACAGTCACGTGGCATGTGCCCTGGCTGGTCACACTTGAAGCAAATCATGGGCGCTGAGCACTGCCTGCCTGGATGAGAATCGTCGCAACGAGGACACTCGCCTCGAGAACCACTCACTGAACCCTAACGCTGGTAGGGCGCGGGCTACAGAACACTGCCCACTAACTGCTACCTCGACTCCCTGCGATCCTGATGCCTCTTATCGAAACTGGCGTCCCTAAACAACTTCTTGAGATTCGAGCTAAACGATGATGTATTTATTGTCGCTGAAGCCACGGACGGAGATGCCCCTGAACCACCTGCTAAGGACTGGACAGTACTCTACTGCTGCACGGCCGTCGGCTCACCAAAACCCATCTACATCAGGCCTGCACTGCCCTGACCTCGAGTCTTCTGCAAATCTCTCTCCAGCGTCGCTGCTGCTCTGCAAGCTGCATCCAGGTTGGTCAAACCCGACGCAAGCAAGGGATGCCTCGGCTCTGGCCTCAAACCCCTAACAAACTCCTCGGTCTTCAGCTCCTCACCTGCCATGATATGCGGTGCATAACGGCCCAACTCAATGAACCTGGATCTATACTACATCACTGACATGTCACCCTGAACAAACTCTAGGAACTCACGCGTCCTCTGTGATCTGATGAAGGACGGACAGAAAGCACGCTCAAAAACCGTGATGAACTCCCGCCACGTGATCTGCCGAAGAGGACGGGACTGGAATGCTGCCCCCCCCACTCTGACGTCCACCAGGTCCGGGCTGACCCCTGCAACCGATGGGTAGTCAACACCATTCTCTCTTCCTCAGCACACTCCATTGAACTAAATACTCGCTCCAAGTCATCTAGCCACTCCCTGGCCACCTCTGGATCTGGCTGCCCGTTGTAAAGAGGCGGTTGGAACTGCAAAAATCTCTCAGCACACGACCAGGCCACCTCGAGATGATGAACCCTCGCCAGCATCACTGCCCTGCTGCTGAATAACATACTGATACATGCCCCAAAAAAACTCCTCTGGTCCGGGAACTCTCGCATCCTCAGGTGCATCTACCTGGAGTGCTGCTCTACTCTGCCCTTCCTGGCCTCCACCTTCCTGGCCCCCATGCGACTCTCCCTGCTGGGAACGAGTCCCTCTTCTGAGTGCCATAATCTCCCTATTAACAAAAACAACCACATAATCAATAAAACACACGGGCCCTACGCCAGTCGCCGATTGTACAGGACATTCATGGACCTTCTGGACAACTGCAATCATTACAGGTTCTTATGTACCTCCACAACCCCACTCTAATACCAACTGTAATGACCCGAGATCTGAGTGCCGGAAAGGAACCGACGCAACTCGAACCTCGTCCCACCACCCACGAGCCCGAAGACTCGGAAGGGTTAAAGGATGGTGTGAGGGCATAAGAGAAGTTGAAATAACTGCAGAGATAGCACAATGACAAAAAAACAATACAAAAAATTAAATAAATAACTAAACTGCTACAAGGTCCAATGGATCTCATGTCCAAATTAAGTATAGTCCATAGAAAGAAAAGTACAAGTACACGGGGCATACCCCGGCTCTGGCAAACTAGCGACTAACCCTGGCTACTAGAACCATGCTGAAACTCCGCCGCACCTCCCGACGACCCCGCCTCACCTGAAACACAGGGGTGAACCTCATTTCATTGGCTCAGTAGGGATCCCGCGGACCCCCACCTCGCGCGAGGGAAACAAGACTACAAGTACGGCGAAAGGTAACACTAACTAGCAGGAGTACGGTAGAAGCGACAAGCAATAATAAATAAACGGAAAAGCTCTCTACAACTAATCGTACCGAGCAAACCAACCTCGGTCCAGCAAAATAAGAGTCCGTACCTGCCAGAAGACAGGAGCTCTACCCACTAGAAGCAAACCCGGATGCGTCACTTGACGTCTAACACCGCGCCCAAGTGTCTCCCTACTCGCCCCAGGCAGAAACTGAGACACACAACAAGTACCACGAATAAGGACTAGCTGGGGTCGCGCTCGTCAGCGCGGGTCCTCCGCCCCCAACTACGTGTGCACACACAGACCATCTGCTCTAGGTCGGGTCCTCTAGATGGTTTTCCCCCAGCCGGACTCAAGCTGCAAAGGTAAGGGGCCCTACGGAAACCAGCCTAAAAATTATCTCTCACCGGGTCACGCTCTCCACCACTCCCAAGTGGGTCCGCACCCACGTGTGCAGGAAAGCTACGACTAGTGGACAGGTCACTGGAGGAGTAGACTTTCTAGTCAACGGAAAATAACGCTGGAACCGGACAAAGTTCAAGGACAGCTCCTCGTATCGACACCGACTCATGGTGACATCAGCCGAACCATGCCACTCCCCGGGGTCCCCACGGCAACCACGTGTAGCCCCCACATGATGCCCAACATCAATCAAACCGCAGGTCAGCACGGGGATCGAGGTCCACTCACCCGAGAATTGAATCGGCTAGCAATGAACTCCGGTCGGACAGAACACATGTGGCGGTCCACTCTGGACCGTCCCTGGCAAAAATGGTCAGATGCTGGATCACCCCAAAGAGAGGCGGTCCGCTCTGACCGCAGGAGAAGACCAGGCGGTCTCATATAGGGCCGCCATACCTCAGAAGAAAAATGGTCTCCTGTAGACCGTTTGAAACATATGCGGTCCACCACCTGGGCCGTCACAAGCCATAAACAGCCCCCATTGGGACCGCAAAGCCAACTGACAGTAAAAAAGGGGAAACGGTCACCTTGTGACCGTTGAACCTTAAAATGGTCTCCCTGTGGACCGCAAGGCAGGGTTAAGCGGCCATTCCGCGACCGCTAACCCCTAAAACTTTTCAACGATCGAAAAATAAGGGCTAAAACGCCCTCGGGGGTCACGCCGGCCCCGCGAGGGTAGCGGTCGGCCGCCGGGTCTCCGCTGGGCCTTGGCGGTCTATCGCGTGACCGCCAAACCCTGTCGACACTCAGGGTCAGAAAACGGCCCACCTGGGGCTGCCTCTAATAGAAACAGTTCCTGAAATGACCGTTTTCATTCTGAAAAATCGAGAACGGCGAGAATGACCCAAAAATGCCATTCCACGCCCTATTCACCCTATAATGTCCCGGATCTTTGTTGGATCCTTATTGGGCCTTTCGGATCCTTTTCGGTGAGTTTCGGTTCGCTTTTGTAGCTCCCGAGTTGAGTTTTACGATCCGTGTGAGTTTTTCTCTTGTACTAGTTACGGAACCCTGTGGTGAGTTTATTTCTCAATTCATCGACTCATGGACGACCCAGTGGCGATGTACTCGTCGAGCCGATCGTTTTGACTATTTTTACGTATTTTTAGGAGATAGGGCCAAAAATCGGATTTTTTGAAAATTAGGAAAATTCCTAATTTCTTTTCCTTTTTCTTTTCCTTCCTCTCTCCTCCTTCTCATTTCGCCGCCGCCGTCTCTCTCTCCCGTTTCTCTCCCGTTTTTACCTTCTCGGCTCCGGCTGCAGACGGAGGACCTAGGGGCGAGTGCTGGGGATGCTGTAGAGCTGGTTGGGTGCGCGACGGGGCGAGGATGGAGTGGTTTTGCGCGATCCCGAACGGTGGATTCAAAGCCGGCGTTTGAGCTCGCGGCGCAGGTTTTGGCGCCGTTTAGTCCCTTCAGGGCACGATTTCTTCGGTGGAGGTAGGGAGATGGATCACCACTTCGTCCTCTACGTTTTCCCTGCTTCTGTGCGTGGTTTGGCGCTAGAAAGGGCTAGATCGGGCTTGTTTGGGAAAATCGTAGTTTTTGGGGTTTTTAGGGTTCGCCGAAAAACGGCAACCATTCGCGGCATAGTTAGTGTCAAAATGACCGCTGGGATGTCTGGATCTCATTCATGTTAGTTTCATGTCGATCGGTCGTCATTCGAGGCCGGTAGGAGTCCGGGAACCTCGGTGACTCGTTTAGGGTTGATTTGTCTAAATCACCCTGATCTTACGTTTTAAGGCGTGCATGTGGGCTTTTTAGCCTCCAGATGTCTTTTGCCATCGTCTAGCTTTGTTTCCTCTGCGTTTCGGCGTGAATGGGGCGTGGAATGGGCCTATTCGGCCATTCCTTTATTTTTCCGCCGTGGCCAGTGTAGCGGTCGTTCCAGAGACCGTCACAGTCTCTGACGGCCCTACGACAGACCGTCACAGCGTCTCGGCGTTTTAAGTTTTTCGTGGCTGTGGGAGTGTGACGGTCCAGGTGTGGTGCGTCATAGCCCTCTGACGCGTCCCGGTGTGTGCGTCACGGCTATTTTGTCATCTTTCGGTTTGGTTAAGTCGGTCCTCTGATGCGCCCGCCCTGGTGCGTCAGGTTGTGTAACGCGCCTGCTCTAGGCCGTTACACTCTGTTTTTGCTGGGTTGGGTAGCTGTGCCGGTTGTCTCTAACGGCCCTGCCCCCATGCGTCATAGTGTTGTAACGCGTCCGTCGTGGGCCGTTACGTGCTGTTTGTCCGAGTTTCAGAGTTGGGTCTGTTGGCGTAACGCGCCTGCCTTCGTGCGTTAGGTTCGCGTAACGCGCCTGACGTCGTGTGTTACGCTGTTCACGTTTTGGGTTCGAGCGTGTTGGCTCTGACGCGCCCGCCCTGGTGCGTCAGGCTCGTGTAACGCGCCTGTGCTAGGCCGTTACAGTCCTGTTGTGGTCGTGATGGCTG
This sequence comes from Amorphophallus konjac, assembly GCA_022559845.1. NCBI lineage: Eukaryota > Viridiplantae > Streptophyta > Magnoliopsida > Alismatales > Araceae > Amorphophallus > Amorphophallus konjac. The sequence continues at coordinate 52,596,599 of CM040121.1, read as the reverse complement.
TTGGGCTTTTCGGTGTGCGGCCGTGTGTTGTGGGTCCGTTCTAGGTGATGTTATGGGCTGTTTGGGGGTAGGTCTGTGTGTGATGTCTGTCGTTCCCGTGGTCTGGCCGCTTTCCCCGTGGACGTCGGTCGATGTTCCTATGAAGGCTAAGACTACGTTTCCGAGTCTGTCGGTAGTTTTTTGTGCTGCCCTTGGTGTTTGAGGTACGGGTGACAGTGCATGTTTACCTGTCTGTACTTCAGCGCCGCATTTCGAGCTTCCTCTTCTCGTCGCCCTAGACGTCCAGCAGTCGAGGGGTGACCCCGATATACGGTTTGTAAGCTAGTTTCTGTCGGCTCCTGCGGTTACCGTAGCGTCCTACGGGGGGAGAAAACTAGCTGGAGGCCTGGCTCTAGGCAGGAGCCAGTGTGTGCACACGTGGTCAGGGGCAGAGGACTGACGCCGACGGGCGTGACCCTGGCTAGTACTTGGTTTGTTCATGTTTGGCATCTCGCTTGTCGCTTCCCAGCCTTGCGAGTTGCTTGAGAGACCTGTGTTTCCGTGTGGGTCTGCGACTCGACGGGGCTCGCGTTGATGGAGACATCATCCACAATTCCCTTTGGCTATGGTCCTCTTCACACTCCGGCATCATTTGAGTTCGGGCCTCTCTCTATAAAGGCCCACTTATCCTTTTGTGCTATTTATTTGAGTCATTTGATGTAATTTTCATTTTATTTGAGTCATGTCCCTAGGTCTTGCATTTATTTTCCTAAGTTTGAATGTCATTAGATTGTGTAATATGCTATTGGGCCCAATTCTTCGGGCTTGGCCCATGAGCCCCCCCTACCCCTTCGGTTATTTGTTATTGAGTCTTTTTGTAAGGGACTTATTGTAAAATGTGGGCTTCCTATATATAGGGCCCCATTTCCTTCATTTGGAACTTAATAAATGATTCAATACAAAAGATTTCCATTTGAGTATTCAAATCTAGTTTAGTGGAGTGAATCCTATAGTTGGGTGAGAAGCCCTAGGGGAGTGATTCCCCACCCCTCCTCTCTCTCTATCCTTCTTCTCTCTCCTTCCACTAAGGGGTTCGCCCCATTCCTCTCTCCCCCCCCTCCACCCTTCCACCTCCAACCCCCACCTACCACCATTAAAGCCCCCCACTTCCCCACACCCCATTTACTACACCCCTAGTCCCAAGGTAGGAATCTCCCCATTCCAACACCATACTCCCCATTCCAACCAGATCTTCTCCATTCCAACACAATCACTCCACTTCCCCACACCATCTCTCAAATTCCAAAGCCATTTCAAATTTGAAATCCACCTTCCCTTCATGTTTTGGCCGCCCCCCTCCCCTCCCTTCTAGTTAGGGTCGCCCCTCCCACCTCCCTCCATTCTCATCCCTTGCACCCACCTTCCCCTACCTCCAGCTGAGAACCTGCGCCCCCTGCCCCCCTCCCATCTCTTTCCTATCACCATTAGCATCCCCACCCCTCCCACAAACTTCATCTTTCACCCCCATCACCCCTTTCACACATACACATCCTCCATCTTCTTCTTTAGGTCATTTTGGTGGCTTCAACAAAGTCTGCAGGTTGCTGTCCAAATGATACAGAGATACCAGTAGCTTGCAGAAGCCATCACGGTCAGTTACCTGCGATTCTCAAGGCATAAGAGGCATCCACGGAAGCGGCTGCCTGTCCTCTTCGTAACGGAAGTGGTTTCGTCCTCATCGGAGCTCGGTGCTGCCCAGGAACCCCGTTCTTCCCCGACTGCGCAGGTCGGCCACTGCAGAGTTCCAGAACCATAGGAAAAGCTTCATCACAACGAACCCCGAAGAATCAGGCCACAAGGTCTTCTGTAAAGTTCTTCCTCGGCCTGTCTACTTTCAGAAACAAGAAGCGGAAGTCCATTCAGCATCCGAGAACAGAAGTTACCAATTTTCTTCCACGGTCGCGCGACTCTGTCTTCCACAGTCTGCACCGACCCCTCCTCACTCTTCTGATGCCACAGATTGTCTACGGCATTCTCTGGCATCCCCGTTTCTTTTACTACAAAGAGGACTTACCCACGGTTCTAACGGCGCTGACGGCATCTAATCAGAGTTCGGGAGCGGCCGGGACAGCCTCTTCTTCCCACTGTTGGTGACCTGTCACTGCTAGTACGAGAATCAGAGGCCCTGTTCGAGCTCCCGCCCCGAGCGGCAGCGACCTCAGGAGAAATTAACAAAATTCTGAAGCATCCCAGCTCCTGTAACGAAGAGTTCCCCACTGGTCTCGTCCCCGGCAAAATTCCAGAGGCAGATCTATAGCTCCGGCACCGACTGTCTGTCCCCTTTGGCTGAAAGGAGACAGATTCGGCATCTTCGTTGCTTCACCATCTTCGACTTAGTTTTCCCCTCCCCGCTTGGCCGGCTGAAGGCCCCTCCCTGTGTGGAGGTAGTTTTGATTGTAATCATTTAACCTACACCCCAAGATCCCCCTCCTGCGAGAGGCGTAGTGTTGTAATTGGTTTGAGCAGGTCAAGCTTCACCGCCGCGGCGTGTGGGGATCCACCGCCTCCCCGCTCACCCTCGTCTCCGAGCGGGACCGGTTTCTTCAAGCCGGTCGAGTAAGTGTTCTAACCTCGCTCCATTTAGTGCTTGTCTTTCAATATTAGTTCTTGATTCCGCTGGTTAAGCGAGTGAGAGCCCGATCCTCAAGCCCCGTTATCTTGAGTGATCCCCGTGGGAAATTGCAACCAGTGCCCTTGGCACTTTGTCGGCCCCCTTTGATTTGGGCATCCATACCCATTGGGAATCAAGTCTTGGCCTTGCTGGCACTCTACCAGCAAGGGCCCAACCCCTCAACCTCACCTTGGCATTGCCAAGTCACCCCGGGTTTGGGTGAGCGACGATAGAGCGGTGGCCCAACTTGGCCCATTTGAATGCAATTGTGCTTGCTTGCTAGGTCCAAGGGTGTGTCACATCACGCGTAGGCCGCGATCGGTGGGTAGTCGAGACACTTGTGGGGTTGTCGTGACTTTCCGGGTTGGCCTTTCCGTAGTTGTACTCGAGGTTTGTGTCTTGTCCGGTGCACGACACTCCGGTCGTGTTGCCTGTGCCTGTCTAGGTCTTTTCTAGGCCTTCTTTTGCATGCCTGTTGTAGGTGTAGGTTGGGGTGTTTTGTTTGGCTTCTTCCCTTTTCCTTGCTACTCCCTACTCCTCTTTCCCTTTCTAGGCCTGCTTGCCTATTTGGGTTACTCCCCTCGTCCTTACCTGTTCCCTACTCCTGCTTCCCTTTCTTTTGCAACTTTCTAGTGTTGTTTCTTGCTGCTGTCCCTGTTGTTCCGTATTACTGCGTGTTTTTCAGTGGGGATCCGCATGACCCCTACTAAGCCAATGACGAGGCTCACCCCTGCTTTTCAGGTGGGGTGATGTGTTCGTTCTGCTTCCGCGGGTCTTGGAGTTCGAGTCGTAGCTGCCAGCTAGTACCTCCGTCGGGCTTTCCCCGACTTCTTGGTACATCTTTTATTTCTGTCGACTGTACTGCTAGACTGCTGTCTTTAGCTTTGGACTTGACTCTGGTATATAATTGTTTAAAATATGTTAATTAAATTGTAATTTTATTTCTGCTACTTTAGCAAACCGATCTAATGGAATCTAATTGCTTGCTGCTATATCTGTCAGTTCAATGTACTACACGACAATCCTTTTTCCCTTCGGAGCTTTACCGCTCTTGGGAGGCCTCGCGGGTTCCATGTGGTATCACGTGTATTCGGTTGTCCTACCGGGTATACCTGGTATCTGAAATCCAGGTCGCCACAGTTGGTATCAGAGCGTTGTTGTGTGAAATACATGGGAATCTCAGATATACTGTTTCCAGAGTCCTTAAGTCCAGTACAGTCTTCAGCTGGCGTTAGGTTTCATGATTTCTATTTCTTGTCGTTGTCGGGTTGTTCTTCCCTGCTTACCCTTGATAGTCCTTGAATTTCGAGGACGAAATTTCTTAAAGGAGGGGAGGATGTAATGTCCCGGATCTTTGTTGGATCCTTATTGGGCCTTTCGGATCCTTTTCGGTGAGTTTCAGTTTGCTTTTGTAGCTCCCGAGTTGAGTTTTACGATCCGTGTGGGTTTTTCTCTCGTACTAGTTACGGAACCCTGCTGTGAGTTTATTTCTCAATTCATCGACTCATGGACGACACAGTGGCGATGTACTCGTCGAGCCGATTATTTTGACTATTTTGCGTATTTTTCGGAGATAGGGCCAAAAATCAGATTTTTCAGAAATTAGGAAATTTCTTAATTTCTTTTCCCTTTTTTTTCTTTTTCTTTTCCTTCATCTCTCCTCCTTCTCATTTCGCCGTCGCCGTCTCTCTCTCCCGTTTCTCTCCCGTTTTCGCCTTCTCGGCTCCGACTGCAGACGGAGGACCTAAGGGCGAGTGCTGGGGATGCTGTGGAGCTGGTTGGGTGCGCGATGGGGCGAGGATGGAGTGGTTTTGGCGCAATCCCGAACGGTGGATTCAAAGCCGGCGTTTGAGCTCGCGGCGCGGTTTTCGGCGCGGTTTTCGGCGCGGTTTAGTCTCTTCGGGGCACGATTTCTTTGGTGGAGGTAGGGAGATGGATCACCACTTCGTCCTCTACGTTTTCCCTGCTTCTGTGCGTGGTTTGGCGCTAGAAAGGGCTAGATCGGGCTTGTTTGGGAAAACCGTAGTTTTTGGGGTTTTCAAGGTTCGCCGGAAAACGGCAACCATTCGCGGTGTAGTTAGTGTCAAAATGACCGCTGGGATGTCTGGATCCCATTCATGTTAGTTTCGTGTCGATCGGTCGTCATTCGAGGCCGGTAGGAGTCCGGGAACCTCGGTGACTCATTTAGGGTTGATTTGTCTAAATCGCCCTGATCTTGCGTTTTAGGGCGTGCATGTGGGCTTTTTAGCCTCCAGATATCTTTTGTCATCGTCTAGCATTGTTTCCCCTGCGTTTTGGCGTGAATGGGGTGTGGAATGGGCCGATTCGGCCATTTCTCTGTTTTCCCGTCGTTGCCGGTGTAGCGGTCGTTCCAGAGACCGTCACAGTCTCTGACGGCCCTACGACAGACCGTCACAGCGTCTCGGCGTTTTAAGTTTTTAATGGCTGTGGGAGTGTGATGGTCCAGGTGTGGTGCGTCACAGCCCTCTGACCCGTCCCGGTGTTTGCATCACAGCTATTTTGTCATCTTGCGGTTTGGTTAAGTCGGTTCCTCTGACGTACCCGCCCTGGTGCGTCAGGTTGTGTAACGTGCCTGCTCCAGGTCGTTACACTCTATTTTAGCTGGGTTGGGTTGCTGTGCCGGTTGTCTCTAACGGCCCTTCCCCCATGCGTCACAGTGTTGTAACGCGTCCGTCGTGGGCCGTTACGTGCTGTTTGTCCAAGTTTCAGAGTTGGGTCTGTTGGCGTAACGCGCCTGCCCTCGTGCGTTAGGTTCGCATAACGCGCCTCGCGTCGTGCGTTACGCTATTCGCGTTTTGGGTTCGAGCGTGTTGGCTCTGACGCACCCGCCTTGGTGCGTCAGGCTCGTGTAACGCGCGTGTGTTAGGCCGTTACAGTCCTGTTGTGGCAGTGATGGCCGTTGGGCTTTTCGGTGTGCGGCCGTGTGTTGTGGGTCCGTTCTAGGTGATGTTAGGGGCTGTTTGGGGGTAGGTCTGTGTGTGATGTCTGTCGTTCCCGTGGTCTGGCCACTTTCCCCGTGGACGTCGGTCGATGTTCCTATGAAGGCTAAGACTACATTTCCGAGTCTGTCGGTAGTTTCTTGTGCTGCCCTTGGTGTTTGAGGTACGGGTGATAGTGCATGTTTACATGTCTGTACTTCAGCGCCGCGTTTCGAGCATCCTCTTCTCGTCGCCCTAGACGTCCAGCAGTCGAGGGGTGACCCCGATATACGGTTTGTAAGCTAGTTTCCGTCGGCTCCTGCGGTTACCGTAGCATCCTACGGGGGGAGAAAACTAGCTGGAGGCCTGGCTCTAGGCAGGAGCCATCGTGTGCACACGTGGTCAGGGGCAGAGGACTGACGCCGACGGACGTGACCCTGGCTAGTACTTGGTTTGTTCCTGTTTCGCCTCTTGCTTGTCGCTTCTCAGCCTTGTGAGTTGCTTGAGACACCTATGTTTCCGTGTGGGTCTGCGACTCGACCGGGCTCGCGTAGGCCGCGATCGGTGGGTAGTCGAGACACTTTTAGGGTTGTCATGACCTGTTCGGGTTGGCCTTTCCTTGGCTGTACTCGAGGTCTGTGTCTTGCCCGGTGCACGACACTCCGGTCGTGTTGCCTGTGCCTGTCTAGGTCTTTTCTAGGCCTTCTTTTGCATGCCTGTTGTAGGTGTAGGTTAGGGTGTTTTGTTTGGCTTCTTCCCTTTTCCTTGCTGCTCCCTACTCCTCTTTCCCTTTCTAGGCCTGCTTGCCTGTTCGGGTTATTCCCCTCGTCCTTACATGTTCCCTACTCCTGCTTCCCTTTCATTTGCAGCTTTCTAGTGTTGTTTCTTGCTGCTGTCCCTGTTGTTCTGTGTTACTACGTGTTTTTCAGTGGGGATCCGCGTGACCCCTACCGAGCCAGTGACATGACGCTCACCCCTGCTTTCCAAGTGGGGTGATGTGTTCGTTCTGCTTTCGCGGGTCCTGGAGTTCGAGTCGTAGCTGCCAGCTGGTACCTCCGTCGGGCTTCCCCTGACTTCTTGGTACGTCTTTTCTTTCTGTCGACTGTACTGCTAGACTGCTGTCTTTAGCTTTGGACTTGACTCTGGTATATAATTGTTTAAAATCTATTAATTAAATTATAATTTTATTTCTGCTACTTTAGCAAACCGATCTAATGGAATTTAATTGCTTACTACTATATCTGTCAGTTCAATGTACTACACGACAATCCTTTTTCCCTTCGGAGCTTTACCGCTCTTGGGAGGCCTCGTGGGTTCCATGTGGTATCACGTGTATTCGGTTGTCCTACCGGGTATACCTGATATCTGGAATCCGGGTCGCCACACACCCCCAGGTGATGGGGAAACAAAAGGGAAACCCTTCCCCATGCCCCAAGGCACCCAATGACGCCACCAAACCACAAAATAACGCGTTAAAACGCTAGATCCGGCGCTCGACCCCAAATCGTGGAACTTCACCCTCCCGGCTCAAAACACGCCTCTCAGCCTCTCCTCGACCTACAAATCGCGGGGAATGCTGTAAAGGGGACAAGGATCCGCCCCCCTACCTCAAGGAAGGCCGAAATCCGCCAGGTCGCCGCCAATTTTCAAATCTTGGCCGAACACGATCTGCTCTCCCACGCTTCAAAGAAGGCACCGCCGTGTTCCTCTCGTCGCCGCCGTCGTCACCGCGCTGTAGCTGTCGTTCACCGCCCGTCGCCGGAGGAGGAAAGGGCCTCGAGCTCTTGCACGGGGAAGAGGGGGCCGCAACGGTCGGCGCTCGTGGGGGAGGAAGAAAGAAGAAGAAAGAAAAAGAAAAAAAGAAAAGGGTTATATATAGAAAATCCAGAAAATGCCAAAAATATGAAAAATTAGAAAAAAAATCATTTTCTCGATCCTCGAAACAGGCTCAACGCACTGGTACCGTCCCGGAGTAGGAGAACGTAACGGTTTGCCCTCCACGGGGTTCCATAGTTCTGTCAGGAAAAAATACGTATAAATCACAAAACACGCTCTAGGATCCCCAAAAGTGATCCGAAACCCACGGATCTAGATCCAAAAAATGTCCGAAAAATTCGGGACATTACAAATAGCTCGACTTGGTCGATGAGTCGGGCGTACGCTTAGCGCCTGCTAAAGCTGCCCCCCCCTGCGGCCTGCCCCCTCCCCTAAGATCATCATGATCTCCTTGCCACGGGGTCAGTTGTTGATGGGGGGAGGCGATTTTCCTTGGGTAGCTGTCGCTCGACGGCTCTGGCCACGAACCTATATAGGAGTCCTTACCAGATGAGTTCCTCGAGTGCGTCTCGGAGTTGGACGCAATCCTCGGTGCTGTGGTCGTAGTCGAGGTAGAAGCGGTAGTACCTCTTGGAGTTCCTCCTACGAGAGTTGCTCTTCTACTGGGGCGGCCATTAAAGGAATGGTTCCTCACGGATCTCCATGAGGATATGTTCGGGAGGAGCAATAAGGGGAGTGTACTACTTGGGAGTAGTTTTTCCTCTGGGCCTGTCGCGGTCGTGGCACTCCCTCTTGCCACCATCAAACATGTAGTGGTCGACCGATTGTTTTCACTTGGCCTGGTCACCCTCGGTGGCCTGGCCGAGGGTGGCAGTATTCTCTTCGCATCTGGCTTGCTTCTGTGCCTGGGCGAGGAGCTCCATGATGGTAGTGGGGGCTTGGACCCCTAAGAAACGGTGGATCATGTGGTCCTGTGTCCCCTGGGCCAGCGCAGTAGTGGCGATGCTGACGTCGAGAAGGGGGATGCAAAGGGCTTCTTTTCGGAAGCAGACGGTAAACTCCCACAGGAGCTCTTCGCGCCCCTGCTTGATGGCGAGCAGAGTGACGGCGGACCGAGCTTCCTTCTTGTAACCATAGAAATTCTTCTTGAACATCTGCTTCATCTGTTGGAAGGAAGCGACGGAGCCCGTCGGGAGGGATTCGAACCACGTCCGGGCGTTTTCCCGGAACGTGGTGGTAAAGGCCAAATACTTTATAGTGTCCGAGGCCCCGTGGAAGACCAGGTTGGACTCGAAGTTGTGGAGGTGGTCGGTTGGGTCGGTAGTGCCATCGTACGGGATGAATGATAGTAACTGGAACTTCGGAGGGATAGAAGCCTCTAAATTTTCCCGGGAGTAGGGGGCCTGGAAGTCGACATCATTGTCGACCAGACCCTTTGTCTTGGTCGCCTAGATGATGTTATCCAGGTAGCGCACCTTCCCCTCGAGCTCCCGCTCGACGTTGTCGTAGCGCCGCAGTTGTTGGGCCATGTTTGGGTTGGAGTGCAAGGGGCTCAGTGATCGATGTTGGGAGTACTGGGGCTGGCAGAGTGTCTTCACCGTGAAGGTGACTGAGGGCGCTAGAGCGTCTACCCCTGATGAGGCCCTACTCCTTGGTACAGGGGCGACAGTGGCGGCGCAGTCCTGCTCCGCTTGTCAGTCGAGGAGGCCCTGGTGGGCCTTCGTCAGGGGTTGGAGCTGACAGTCAGCTAGTTCCTCAGTTGCGGAGTGGATAGAGGTTTGGTGGTTGTCTCCCTATAATATGTGGTCATTGGTGGCTCCCCGAGATGCCTAGAGGGAGCCCGCCGTGTCTCTCATGTTGCTAACGTTACAGTAGCCGGTCCTTGGTGCCATGGCTCTCGTTCCAATTTCCCACTGACGGTGCCAAAGAGAGTAACGGTCAAAAAATGGTTACTCACCTCTTGGCCGACACCTCCAATAGTTGATGAAACAGAGCCCAAGTCTCACCGGGAGAAGGACCCACAGAGCCACCGAGGAGGACATCAGAAGGAGCCCTGTGCGATACTCAGGGGACAACCCTCCGACGGTCAAGTTAGCTAATTGTGGAGCGAAGGGCCGAGGGAGTGCTAGAGAGAGAGCTCTATAACTCGAAGAGGGGTCCTTTCTCTTTTATAAGGTCATTGGGAGGGTTGTCCGTAGGGTTGCCGAAGTGGGGAAGGCGTGAGCCGCACAACTCACGTGCCCGACGGAGCAAGAGGTAGTGTGGGCGTTGACTTGCCATTCTTGCCGAGACGACTACTCCGCCACCAATGCGACAGGGGCGTCGACCATTAATACGGCAGGGTCCGACCGAAGAGGGAGTGGACTGGTGTTGTCAGGAGGGATGGCATAGGAGACGTACCAATACTGTGGCCGAAGTGGGGACGCCATTCACCATTAATGTGCAGATGTGGCTTGGGGGTATGCTCGGGTATGGCGCTGGTCTTGACGGGCAGGTGGCGTGACGGGCCGCTTAGATGGTGGGCCTGGACAGCAAGGCTTGCGCTTCGGGCAAAATATGTGGTGCTTATTAGGCCGGCCCGGATTGGCCCTCCTCAAGTTTTCTTATTAAATTTTATTAATTAAATATATTATAACTATCTAAAATATATTTAAAAAGAGTCATTAAAATTGTTAATCAAAATTTAGAAGTGAACAAATCGTTTTGATTAAGTGAAGATTTTTTTTCAAGATTAGAAAAATAATTAAAAGTAATAAAATAAAAATAACCCATGCAAGTCTATAACTTACAATCTAAGATATATAACTCAGCACTCTAATCAATTGAGTTAATATATCTTAATAAAATCAATTATAATTTATTTTATAATAGATCTTTCTGAGTTAATTTTTTTTACATTTTCTTTTTTGACACAGTATCGTACCGGGTCGCAAGATGAACAATATGTCAAACTTTGCTCCCAACTAAATGTGATAGCAAATCACATTATCATGTGATATACAAAAATATATTTAAATATATATATGTATCGAGCTATTTGTGTCCTATGCAACGTCTGTCACGCGATGGTTTGATCAGACACGTGTAATACTTAACATATTTGACCAGTATGTAAAATTATGCCCTCGACCCATTAGGTGTGAGACGAGGATTATTCAAGAGGTTTTGGATCTTTTTATCATTTTTATTTAATCTTAACTATGATTTATTAGTTAATTATTTTAAATTCGTCCTCACGAAGGCCAACAATAATCTTGTAATGGCGCAGATTTTAGGGGTTTTCTAAGAAATAGACTGATCATGGGGGCCTTTTTTAATTTGCTAAGATTGTATAGTACTTTCTCTAAAAACCCTTCTTTATTACCTCCCGGCATTCCCCGAAATCGACCACTTTGCTGACAGATCATGCGTGGACGGCACCAATCCGACGGTGCACAGGGCTGCCTTTCCCGCGAGCGGGCCCCACACCGCCGCCTTCGCTTCAGCTCTCTTGCTGACGTGGGAAGAGAAAATGACAAAAAATAATTGCGTGATTACTTGCACGCGCGACAAGACGCGAAAATATGCGGGGCGTTCGCTTTATCCACCCTTTCTCCGGTTTTATTGTCTTCTTCTTCCTTTTCTTCGCCTTTGGCCTTCTGGGCTTGCTCAATCGTCCTGTCCTCGCTTTCTCCGCCGCGGCCACGGTGGGAAACTGCGCGGAATCCCGCTGAAGCTTCCACCGGCGGAGGACCGGAGTCTGCGCCCTCGTCCATTCTTGTTTTAGTTTTGCTGTTAAGGTTTTTTGTTTCTGGTCCGAGATGTTGTTTCCTCTTTAGCTCTGTTGCTCTCGGAGTTCCCGCGGTGGTGGTGGTGGTATTGTGATTTTGTGAAGGGGAAGGAGGGAGGGTGAGGGGTGGGGTGGGGTGGGGTGGGAGGGAGAGATGGCGTCGTCGGCGACCGTCCGGGTGGAGAAGGCGACGAGCGATCTGCTGATCGGGCCGGATTGGACGATGAACATGGAAATCTGCGACTCCATCATCTCTGATCACTGGTGAGTCCAGGTGGAGCTGATGGGGGTAAAGAGAACGAAACCCTTTGCCGCTTGGGAATTAGGTTTTTGCCTTTTTGGTGGCTACATCGTTTCGTCTGCGGGATTTATGTTTGTCTTCTGTTTTCTCACGGGATTCCTGAATTGGAGGGTTTTGACCGAATTGTTCTATTTAAACGCTTTCCTATGTTAGGATTTTCTTTTATCGAGGACCAAAATTCAACCTTGGGTGTGAATTTTTGTTTTGTAATTTTCATGTCTTTGGTGCTGTCTTGCATGGGGAGGGGAATTGATGTAATCCTTCGGTTTAACCCTCCGTAGTTTTACTTAGAGGGTTGGAGCACTTCCTGAGTTGGATTGCCACGGTTGCGCTGCTAGGAGGATAAAATCGTTATTCTAATTATCGTTATTCATGTTCTCCTTATCTAAGAAGATCTAAAATAAAATAATCATCTGGCTTAGTGGACGATGGAATCCAAGGGACGTTGGCAAAAGGTTTATATCTGGTGTTTGCGTTTACTATCTTAAATGCCCATGCAGGTCTCTATGCCTATTGAATGTTCTTTTCTTTCAGAGGTTAGATACATTATTGGATATTTATGCTACTTTCGCCTCGTCCAATGGAATCATAGCAGTTACCTTTTAGCTTTATTTGGACGTTGTTTGGGACCGCATATGGGGCTTACTTGTTGAATTGAACAGGCAAGCGAAAGATGTGGTTAAAGCAGTAAAAAAACGCCTCCAGCATAAAAACCCAAGGGTTCAGTTTCTTGCTTTGACGGTATGTGCAAAATTATCCAAGCATTTATGCTCTGGTTTCTTCAGTTTTAGTTATTTATACTTTATTCTGTTACATGGTGTATGTGTTAGTATTACTGAATTAGTTCATGGCTTTAAGAGCTTCAACATATAGCTTGGTGGTTCATTCCTCCCCTTTGCGGGTGGGAAGTTGTGGGTTCAAATCTTGCCAGCTCTGGGTGGGAGCTTGCAGATTTTCCCACCTTTGCTCTTAACTTACCTATCAAAAAAAAAGTTCAGGGCTTTAAACTTGATACTCAAGTGTAAAGGACAATCCTAATGGTTCTGGACTTTCTCTTCGTAGTTACTGGAGACAATGATGAAGAACTGCGGTGATTCCGTGCATTTCCAAGTTGTTGATCGTGATATTCTACAGGAGATGGTTAAAATTGTCAAGAAGAAGGTCAGACTTTTAATGTGATTTCTGATAGTTCCCATGCTATGTGACTGCCATCTGTATGCGTCGAATCACGGTTTCTTTAGTTCTTACCATGTGAACATGAACAAATTGTCTGGAAAGCTAATCCATGCAAGAATAGAAGGCCTTTTAGGTCCATTGTTGAAGTGGTTGCCAGGCCACCACACTCCCTTGAAGAATTATACGTTGCCTACTCAGGCTATGGTGATGGTGGGTCCTGTGTGCTCATCCCTTCCTAGAATTTAGGGCTTTCCAGGAGGCAGGGACAGGCAAGGCTTATTCTTGACATAGTAGATTCTTACACTAGATGAAGGATGATACGTCAGAAATGCTCTCTTTTTACCACCAATGAAGCAATGACTTGTTGCAAGTTTCTCTTGTCCATGAGTAGGGAAGGAGGACAAGCTAAGATATGTTGTAGATTGAAGACAAATGTGAGCTATAAGCTTGCTATCCTGCTGGACCTGGGCAAAAAGGATAACATGGCCCAATTAGATGTATAATTTCGGCAGCCTGAGGCCTGACTCTTACATAGTTTCTGGAATCAACCGATCCCCATCCAGATTTGTTGGTGCCACTCTGATTCATGGTGGGATTCCAATCCCCCTGTTAAGTGTATTTAACATACTGATTGACTGGAATTGGCCTTAAAACAGCTGGTTCTGATCCAATTCTGACCCAGCTGATCCTGATCTGTATTGGACCAAATTCAGCTGATCCCAGACCCAACCTGACTTTTCAGTCCTCGGACCCTTAGGCAGAATATATATAAGCTGATGTATTTGTTGATGTGACGCCTAGTAGCTAGCTCCCTTGTTCTCAGTACTCCCAGCAGGCAGCAGTTACCCCCTGCCCTGTCATTACCCTCACTCCCATCCTTCCTCCTTTTCTTTGCTGCACCGAGTCACTTGTCCGTTCCCCCAACTGCTGCATGAACCAATTTAAAAAGTTGCAGTAAGACCAGATATTATCAGTGAGTGGGTCAAGGTGGCTGCAGACCAACTTGAACACCATGTCCATTTGATTTCAAGATCATTTTATTCCAATAGAAATCTTCTCTGAGCAGTTCAAATTTTAAAAATGACAAAAGAAATGTAGATTCCCCAGTAAAATGTAGATTCCCCAGTAAAATGTGAAAAGGAACTGGAACTTAGTGCTAAAGGGATGCCAAAACTTATAACTAAGACTTCATTGATAAGAAATTTCCCGTGTTTGTTCCATGTTCACAGGCACCACCATGTGCTATCCAACTGCTATTGGAGGCAGCTTTAGATTTCCTGACTTCTTCTCCTCAGCTTCCACCATCACGACCTAACCCACCAACATTTTTCTCTCGTTTCACCTATTACATGCTGTCTTTCCCTCTCCTGTTCTATTTTACTTTCTCCTTTGCATATATTTATGCAGATTATTGTCATGCATAGGGACACTGATCATCCTAGGATTCTTGTCAAGTGTATGTATGTGAATTTTTTTTATCCTGATATATGACGTCACAAGGAGAAAGCAGAATTGATCGTAACTGGCCTTCAAAGGGAGGGAAGCATAAAAGAAGGGTGTTTCTACAAGCTTACCAATATTGCAGAGGTCTGAAGAGTAGCATGGTCAACTGCGATGACCTTGCCTCTGCAGTTGGTCTGCCTTGTGAGGCTCCTGTACGGGTGGAAGACGATCCAAATACTCCTGGTTGTCAGGGAGGGGAGGCAGATCCGATCCAGGGGATCTGTCCTTCATTTGTGCGAGAGTTCGGTGCCCAGCTTCTCCCGACTGATCATTTGTCTGCTGCTGTAGATGAGGCTATTTGTCCGTCCTTGGGTAATGGTAGAGAGGGATCAGTCACAGGAGGCTTTGGGGTCATCTCTTGGAAGCGGTTCAGTAGATCCTGTGGAGGACATCGTAGTTAGTGAATCAGAAGAGGCAAATTATAATCAAGCATCTCAAAAAGGCTTGGAGAATCTGGTAAGTGCTGACTTCATTTTTTCATGGAGCAATGAGGAGTTAATTCAGAAGGCTAGTCTACTAGTCATTCAAATCAGCAGTTTAGGAAATTACTGAAGACGATCATGATTGGAGAAGTTCCTCAGCTGAAGCCTCCTCGGGGACAAAGAGAACTCACCTCCTTGAAGGATTCTCTGAGCAAATGAATGGTTACAAGGCAGCGGATAGCCATTTCTACATGAAGTCTTAGATCTGCATATCGTTAATTTGTCACTTGTAGTCTTGTAGTTTAATGCTGTCCTAGTAGTCGTCTCATTTACAGGAGGCTTCTTTTATTGTTTCGCAAGGGATCACTTCTCCGATTTCACTTGTACTACCTCTGTTCATCTTGAATAATCCACGTTCTTTTGGGGGAAAAAAAAAGGATAAAGCAGCATTCCTTCATCTCTTTGCAACCTACTTGCTGGTTGAGTTTGTCTATTGATTGAGGAATCACCATCCTCTCACTCCAGGAGATTTATCCTGCTGGAGTTGCCACAAATCGAGGGTTATCTTCAACATAAGCATCATCTGGTGCTGTAGCTCTCTTTTTTTCTGATAGCCATGTAGGAAAAGCTGTTTGTAGGTGAGAGAAAAGCTGCACGTTTTTTTTCTGCAATACCAGAAGCATTGATCATCAATTTTTCCCTATTCTTTTTTTCCTGCTGTTTCCGGATCGCCTCTGACCATTTTGGACATGAGAGAGGGCCGGATGCAAATGGATGCTACAGTATGTCAGGAGATCATTTTCCCCAAAGAAAACATGCTTGAAGGAGATCCATCATCATCCATGGCTTGTGAACCAAATCCAGACTGTATCCTGGCCGCAGGTAATATTTTTCTGACACAGTCCTCTGTTGCAGTCTCTGATATTTGTGCTGCATTGTGTGCCTTTTGAGGCTGCAACAACTGTGTATCCTGGGATCTGACAAGTGGGTTGCATGGTTTTGCTCTTCGTTGGTAACAACGAGGTCACAGGTTCGATTCCCCTCGGCACAAAGCGCGGTTGTGCCTTCCCCACAGTGTCCGCACCTACGGGTGGTTCCCTGGATCTGGCCTGGGCAGCACCGCTCAGGGGTTTTACCAAGCCCTCCCCTTGCCCCAACCGGTGGAGCCCATGATGCGCAAGTGGTAGGGTCCATAGGTCCAAAGTGGCTGCACGCTGAGGTTGGTGATGGGGGTGGGTTTCCTCTGGTCATAAAAAAATAAAACCAAAGGAGTGTATCTCTGTGGTGGTTGACTTCTCAGTTGAAGTTCCAGGTTCATTATTCTTCCTGATTGTGTGATCTGCTGGGAAACAGTTGTCATCGTTGCTCAAGCTACCACAGTCAAAAGCACCGCATCTGGCACGTGCTTTCTCTGCCACTTTACAAGTTTCTTCCTCTCTTTTGTTGTTAGGAAGAAGACAAACCACCCAAGGTGCAGCTTCAGCCCTTAAATGGAGCATGATTGACATGGCTGGTCCATGCGCTGATCTGGAAACCATATGCTTTAGCACTGCAAAATATGTTAGGATTTTTAGATTTGGCTCGATCATGTTTTGGCCAGTGGCCAGTGAAGCCAATCTCAACCTCCTAACCTCTATGACTCTTGAGCTACTGGTATTCTACCAGTTGTACTATTTGACATGCTTGATGAGTTCTCATTTCTTTCTCTCTCCTCGATGTTGCCTTTTCCTTAACTGCCAATTGGCATGTGCCATGTTTTTGTTGCAACCTTGTGGAGATTTGCCACAGTTGTGAACCTGGTAAGATTACCCAATGCATTCTACAGTGTCCTGGGTACTCTAGGATGCATTTTTCTTTTGTTGGGAGTGGAGTGCGGGTTTGGACAGCTTATACAAGGTGACTAGAAACTGTGATGAGGGAGTGGTGATGTCATTGATCATGGCAAAGCAATGATTGCAGAATTGGATCAGGACCTGGGATTGACTGGGTCCGAAACAATCCAGAATAGGTATAGGATCAGCTTGGAATTGGCTTCTGATCAACAGATTTCAGGATCAATTCCAGCCAACCCAAGCTGAATCTCTCTTTTATTTCCTTTTCTGGTTTAAATAGGAATTAGATTTCCCCCATTGGGACCAGATTGAAACTGGCATGACTTTGGGTTCATTGGGGGAAGTAGAAATTTAAAGTCATATACTTTTGTATTCAATTGTTAGTTTCCTTTCACTGAACCTTCCAAAACAAAATTTGTTAGTTTCCTTTCTCTGAGAAGTGGAGAAAAGTATTTAATTCTGCAGGTATTTGTGTAGTTTAGTGTGTGGGTGAGGAACCTCTTCTCTCCCTTTTCATTGTACATCTGTTGATTTTCATGATAAAATTTGTTGTAGAATTCACAGTACGTTAGAAAAAAATTGCAAAGGAGCTTTATGGAGGGTGAAAATTGCAACAACACTTCATATGGAAGGCACAAAGGACATATGTCTATAGAAATGGTGGCAATGACAGCAGTTGGCAGCATTGTGAATTTGGCCGGCTGACAAGTGTGAGATCAAACAGAGAGGAGGAAGGGCAAGGTGAAATTGCAGAGGAGAGAAGGTCAGTCAAATAGGTTTTCCAAACCATTGCTCGCTTTTAACATGAGGTTCTGGTTGGATTGGGGTAAAAAGTTTCAGGTCTATTCCAAGTGTACTAGGTGCTGATTTAACCTCTTTGGTTACTTAAAAGTTGATTAAAAGGCTCCTCAATTTTCAAACTAACCTGTGTACGAAGGCTGGTCAAGACAACTGCCTCAACATCTGTGTTTTGACATTAGTTTCTTGACTGGGACAAAAAATGTCGGTCAAATCTCATTCGCTAGTCACAAGTCGATATGGCTTGATTAGTGATGCTTTTTCTTAAGATGCAAGCATGAATCATAGGTGTAGGGGGACTCATCTAAAGACAAGTATGAATCATGGGTGTGCCGTAACTGATTTATGGTGTTATGTTTTCAAGTGATTATTGATATTGAAGGATGATTTAGTGGACACCTTATCATATAGATGTCAGGAAACTTATAAAAGTCTTTATGGACTTGGACTGCTAAGCATTATATAAGCCCCATGATCCTTATCTGGCTTTCTGGATTTTACTGCATTTAGCATGTATCCATGCATGACATGCGTTTGCCGTGAAAACATAGTCTAACTATTGCTTCCTTTGAGAGATAATTATCATGATCTGCGATCTGAATTTATATCGGGGTCATGCTTTTCTTTCCATGCTAAAAAATGAGTCCTAGCTTGTGTGGCATCTGATGGATGGCCTGGGGTTTCCTGTGCATTTATGTAGGCCATAGCTTAAGAGCTGTCTTTACCAACTTTAAGATTTCTTTTACTATTGTTTTATTTGCCTCTTTGAACAGCATTGTTTTGTTGGACTTACCTTTTTCAGGATATTGTATATTTATATATTTTTGGATGGGTTTGCAGATGGATATGCAAGTGCGGGATAAAATTCTTGTGTTGCTTGATTCTTGGCAAGAGGCATTTGGTGGGCCTGGAGGAAAATATCCACAGTATTATTGGGCGTACACAGAATTGAGGGTATGTTCCCATTCACTCTTTTTTGGTTGATTTGATATATGCATTATTTTAAGAAAATATACCAGAGTCCTTTACTCGTTTCTCTTTGCTTGGAGGTTTGAGATAATGGGCCTCATAACACGGTGTGGTGCTAACATAAAGTCATGGTTTGCTGACTCATAATATTCATCTAGTTTTTCAACTTTTAGGATTCTTAAATCAATTGATGTGAGTTGGCATGAAACATCTTATTCAGCTTTGGGAGAGTTTGCTGCATGAGACATCTTATTCAGCTTTAGAAGAGTTTGCTGGCTCAATTTGACGTGCATGGTCAGTGTGATTCAATTCGGTTTTTTAACAACCCAAGTTGAAAACATTAAAAAAATCAAAAAAATACAGAAAATTTTGGGAAAAAATCAGAAAAATATAAATAATTAGATAAAAATCAGACAAAAATCATTGGACATGTATTTGACTGCAAAGAAATAGTATTAAGTGCAATAAACATGAAGTAGGCATTGGACATGTTAAAGTGATATTCTTGAGTACATATTAAGCATGAAGTAGGTTCAAGCAGTACAATAAACCTAATTAGACACAGTAAATGTTACAGAAATTAAATGATCCTTATCTAAATGATGATGTACTAATATGGATAATAGTTAGAAGAACTTTCTCCTTCATCGTCTGGCTTCTGATGTTGATACCCATAAAAAAGTTGCATGTATTCTATATATTCACTATAACCAAACATTGAGGTAGCCAAGTCCTGTATCCCTCTTTGGATCCCTCTTGGAGTGTAAGGTTGTTAGATTGATTGGAATCCAGAATCAACATAAGAAGCAAAATCTTGAGGATGAGAAGAGGATGCTGACCCATAACTGCTACTGGGTGGAACTGGATGAAATTGAAATTCTGGTTGATGACCTGTTGAGCCAATTTGTTAACTCCTCAAAGTAGGTAGAGGAAAAGGCATCCACAAGTGGTTAAATTCCACAATACATGTGAGTGAAATGGGTTAGGAAGGGAATTTCATTGGTATAAAAATTACCTACCTAGCACAAAATCATCAAACCGCCACACACGTGGGAAACACCAATTCCCCTCTCCTCATGTGAAAAATGAACAGTAGAGGGACTATTTATAGGGGAAGCCACCCTTTTTCAGCCAATTTTTGGGTTTTAGGACTGGGTCCACCCCCTTTTGGGGGGTTTGCCCCGGGTCCACCCCCAAAAGGGGGGTTTGCCCCGGGTCCACCCCCAAGGGGGGGTTTTGCCCCGGGTCCACCCCCCACTTGGGGAGTTTGGCCCGGGTCAACCTTCTAACCCCTAGGGGTTTTTTTTTTCTGCCCCGGGTCCACCCTATACACAGGGTTAAAGGTTTTTTGGGTTGATTAAATCCTACCCACTTAACCAAAATAGCTGCAACATCACAGCAAATAAGTTAGCAACCGCAACTAACAGAATTAGCAGCTAGCAAAATGGTTGCAGCAGCAGCCTAGTAGTTAAAGCAGCTCTGCAACAGCAACAGCAGCACAAGGCCCACTGACAGCAACAGCCATATAATGGCAGCAGCTCTGCAACTGCAGTAGTAGTCCAAGGACTGCAGCAACAGCTCAATAGCAATAGCAGCTAACATAATTAGCAGTGGTGCAGCAGCTAGCATAATTAGCAATGGTGCAGCAGCAGCATAATAGTAATGGTAGCAATATCAGGCTAATAGTAGCAGCAGCAACAACTAAGTTGGCAGCTGTGCGCAACAAAGTTGCATTTCCCCAAAAGAAGCCTAAGTTGCCCTGATATGGTTTACCAGACTCATGTTGATGTCACAATGTGAAACCAACAAGGCAACAACCATGACTCAGATGGTTATTACATCCATTCTATGTGTTGGTCTGCATGTTGGACTGCCATCAAACTTTTCATCAACTAGTTTGCTGAGACTTGGTCATAAATCCCATTGTGTAACTGTAAAGGATCCTGGTGCCAGTGTGCTAGGAAATTGTCAACCATGAGCTCAGAAACTGAGTTGATAAATTGGCCATGTGGGTTGCTGAAAAGGCGGCATTAAGGAAGAGGTTGATCTCAGTCATGGAATCTTGTGGGATCAGACAAGAGTTTATTGCTGGCTCTCTAACTTTATATGCAAAAAGTCCTTTCCAAAGAAGAACAGAAAATGCTTTGGTTTGCTTAGAACTGCAATGATCTTGAAGGCTAGCCGTACTTGCATGTCAAACTTGGAGAGAAGAATTGGGATGCAGCTGGACCAAGCTACCTTGGAAAAACTTATTGATGGATACCTGGCTAAAGTTGCATCATATGTTAACTTAAACTGCCTAAGTTTCCATCACTAGCCGCAGCATTAGCAGCATAGCAGTAGCAGCACAAAGGGCTGCAGCAGCAGCTCTGCAGCATAACAGCAGTAGCTCAGTTGCAGCAGCAGCACTTAATGGCAGCAACAAATACAATGACAGCAGCTCTGCAACTATAGCAGCAGCTCAAGGGCTACAGTGGCAGCTAATGGCAGCTCAGAGAAGCAGCACTGGGCAGCCCACAGGAGCAACACCGCCAGTTAAAACAAATGGACAGCAGCAATCACAACCCTTTAATCAAGGGGAAATTAACCCAATTTGAACCATAACGGGTTGAAATAGCCTACATCCACCCCCTTTTGGGGGGTTTACCCCGGGTCCACCCCCATTTTGGGGGTTTGCCCCGGGTCCACCCCCAAAGGGGGGGTTTACCTCGGGTCCACCTCTCCTTGGGGGTTTGCCCCGGGTCCACCCCCCAAAGGGGGGGTTTACCTCGGGTCCACCCCTCCTTGGGGGTTTGCCCCGGTTTCAACTCCCCAAGGGAGTATTTTAGCCCCAGGTCCACCCTAAACACTTAATTAAAAGGGTTTGAGGTCTGATTAAAGCCCAAATGAGGCTGATTAGGCCTTGAATAAGCATTCTACCCTAGTTAGTATGTAATACACTGGGTTCTTAATTAAGGATAAGTATAAAGCATACTTTTTGGGGGATTTGCCCCGGGTCAACCCCCACAAGGAGGTTTGCCCCGGTTTCAACTCCCCAAGGGAGTATTTTAGCCCCAGGTCCACCCTAAACACTTAATTAAAAGGGTTTGAGGTCTGATTAAAGCCCAAATGAGGCTGATTAGGCCTTGAATAAGCATTCTACCCTAGTTAGTATGTAATACACTGGGTTCTTAATTAAGGATAAGTATAAAGCATACTAACATAGGTCGCATTAGTAGCATGATAGCAGTAGCTTTGCAACAGCAGCAGCAGCACCCAGGAGTGGCAGCAGCACTCAAAGGCAGCAACAACAATGTAATAGCAGTAGCAAACAAAAGTGTTCGACAGCAACACTAACAATTGCTGGGAGATCCCATATTGAGATAGCTTGTCTGGCCATTTCAGTAAAGCTCAAGCAGCACAATGGCAACCAAATCAGCTGCAACAGCAGCACAAAATAGCTGTAATGACAGCACTGCAACATCTGCAACAACTATACAAAGTAGCTGCAACAACAGCAGTAACAAAACTGGCTGTCATAGCAGCACACAACAGCTGCAACCGCAGCATACAACAGCTGCAACCACAACATACCAAGTTTAGACAGCAAACAAAATTGTTGGCAGCAGCAATAACAACCCTTTAATCAAGGGGGAAAGTTAACCCAATGTGAAACAAAAGGGGTAGTGGCAGCATGGGCCTACCCCCATATAGGGGGTTTGGACCGGTTCCAACCCCAAAGGGGGTGTTTTGCCCCAGTTCCACCCCATTCTAGGATTTGGACCGGGTCCACCCCACATGGGGGTTTGTCCCGGTTCGAACTCCCTAAGGGAGTATTTTAGCCCCGGATCCACTCCCAAGATCCCATGTTTTGGCCCGGATGGGGGGTGCAACTGTCAGAGTCCTTCGAGACTATATAAATACCCCCAGTGGGGTCCATTTGAAGAAAAAAGGAGAATAGGAGGAGGAGGGGAGGAAGAGCGCAGACGGAGGGAAAGTGTTTGGTGCTTGTGTTTCTTTTGAAGGCCCATCTCCCTGGGTTTTGTGCTTGTGTGGTGACTGTGGTTGTGTTGCGAGGGTATGCTACAAACCCCATGTCCACCACAACCCCTTTTTGTGAATTGTGTAAACTAGAGAAAATCTCCCTGCGTGGAGAAATCTTTAAAGTCCGGCGATGTGGTTATGCAAACACCCTGGATATGATAAGGACACTTGTGTAAACCCTAATTTCCTGTGAGCTAAGGGTCACATACAATCAAAGCCCTAATTGCCCGCGAGCAAAGGGTCATGTACCACTAAAGCCTTGATTGTCTATGAACATCGGGTTATGCCACTCCTCGGAGAGGGATTATAAAGGTCGATCCCCGGTGTTGCGTCAATGGGCGCGCGAGGCAGGGCCCCAACTCACCTTTTGAGGGGATTTTAAAATCTTGATTGCCTATGAACGATGGGTCATGTGCAATCTAAAAAACTTGTCGACAAGTCTGTACTCATGAAATGTACTTGTGACATCTTGTACACTTTATGACATTTTATGAAATATACTAGTGGCCATGTAAGCATGATTCTACAAAATCCTGTGAATGTTTGAGTCATGAAAAATCATGCTTCGCATCATGCAAAGATAAGTATGGAGTTCTCTGACTCAGTTGACCTCGTAGAGGTCAAACGGCCAACACATAGAGGCCTTGAGCCTTGAGATTACGAATTTGGGGATCTACTTCGATCCTCGTAACTACGTCGTTTAAGCCCGTAGTCCTCCCTGAAACGTTCTCAATACTTGGCACCGCCTCGCACGACTTAGTGCTTAGGGCAATGCCTTTAGCATCACAGCTAACTTTACGTAAATGGTGGATTTTCTTTGGCAGTTAATCAAGGATATTCGGACTCGTACCGATGTAAATAAACACTGACTGCGGTCGGTGGGAAATTGTCCAGTACCCGAACCCTAATCGTCTGATACACCTAAATTCGCAGAAATAATAATATACTCACTACCTAATAACTACGAATGTGCATTTTCTCCTTCAAAGGAGAAATATTTACTTATCAATTTATTTATTTTCGTGAGTTAAACATGGCCCCACCCATGCATGCCTGCTTCATGTTGGCCACCTCCATAACCTGATGGATGCCCATATAGGCTCTGTGAATCATATCCTCCTTCACTATGACTGTATCCTCTGCCTGTGTCTACGTGGAAGGAGGAAGTAGGTGTATATGTGTCATCGCCAGTAGTAACACCTGCAGCTGCACTCATCCATCATCATCATCACCACCACCTTTGGGGATGTTTTTTTCTCTTTTGGTATGATCATTTCATTCATCTTTGAGATGAGTCCTTTCCCCTTGGCGTGTGCCTCACATAAATTTGCTTCAACTGCTCAATTGTCGAGTCCTCTCGAGCAGCAGCACTAGTCCTCTCAATTAGCTCATGCACTGATGTATTTCTTCTCAAGGATGGAGGTGACTTGACCATTCTAGGAGTGACTGGCCTGCTATTTGATTCTGAGTGTCTAGGTGGCTCAAACTCAGGCTGCTGTTCAGTGTCATGAACAAACAAAGCTGGGTCCCTTCTCTAGTGCACATAAGTCTTTCTGGCCCTCTTTGTTGATCTTCTGAATTCTGGATCTCTTGGCTCATCTTCATCTAGTATGCCCTCTGTCCATGTTCTATCATCAACATCAAAAACGGGCTCATCAACCTGCTCTCGTATCTCCACCCAAGATTGCAAGTGATTGTCATCATCAAATAAAGCGTCCACATCAATTTCTGGAGTTGTATCATTTGCGACGCGTTTGTCCCGTAGCTATTGTCTCAACTTCATATTTTTTATTCTCAATCTCATATTGTAGTGACAGTAAATTAATTTTTCTAACTGTTCAGCCTTTAGCCGATTGCGAACCTTTGAGTGTATAAGGCTGAACGTGCTCCAATTTCTTTCACATTGACTTGCTGATGTTGTTTGACTGAGCATCCTAATTGCAATGAAAGCCAATGCATTATTGCTCACATCTCGGTTGTTCACCATTATCCACCAGTCAGCTGTTCCACCAACCATAAAAAAATAAATGTAAGATGTAAATAAAGATCAATTCTTCATGATGCATTAATACATATTGACTCAATTTAAGCAGAAAGATTTAGTATATCTGGGCTCACTCTTCCCACAACGTATTACAATTGGGAGTTAGAATATGTCCCACTCCTCATTCTATAATTGTTCATTTACAAAGATAAAGTAATAGATTAACATAATTACATAAGTAAATTTTATACGTCTTATTGATAAAATCAATAAAGGCCAACCTCTACTTCGGCCTGAAGTCTCTTTTCTGGTGTCCTCGATAAACGACCAATGACTTTTAAAGTGCCTTGAAGCACCTCGCCATCAACATTTGCATTGACATTGTACATAAATGTTGAGGAAATAACCTGCATTTGTGTATAGTTAACTAAATGTTATATATAAATTAACCTAAAGAACAATGTATCAATACAATTAATCACTCACTAGCTGCATGCAAGTCATGGTGTAATGTGTTGTCTCATCTATGGTCAATAATTTTCCACCACTTTGCATATTCTCTGGGAAGAGAATTCTACAACTAATTTGACACGGTCCATGACCTCGTACAGATATCCCATATCATTCTTCTCATCGTCATCCATCATTCTTAGGACTTTCACGAGGGATGTGACTACTTTCATGTACCGTGAGAACCTGTCCCAGAATTTGTTGTCTTCCACGATGTGACAGACATCCAAATAATCCATTTGAGCATCAACATTAGACTTGTCTATGTATTCCCACAGGGCATTGTGGTACATGAAAGTTTTCAACTCATTCTTATACTTGTGCAAAGACTCTAAAGAAATGAAATTCGAATCAAATATTGATTATATTTATAAGGATAAAGTAGAAAGAATTGAGTTCATTCTTATACCTGTGCAAAGACTCCAAACAAATGAAATTCGAAGTAAATCTGGTTGGCCCTGCACATATGATATCTCGCCCCCCACTTGCATACTCCCTGAACATGTTCAATATCCTAAGATGGCCATAAATATACTGAGTGATTTTTTGTGCCATCTCAATTGTCTTCTTCACATTATTTTCCTTTCCAATATTTTTAAGTATCAAATCCAGACAATATACTGCACATGGGAGCCAATATAAATGCATGCGCTTCTGCATCAATTTCTTCCCTGCAGTCTTATAACTGGTTTCATTATCAGTGACTACTTGCACAACATTGTCCTCTCCAATTTGATCTACCATCTTATCCATCAAATGAAATAAAATTTGTATTTTTTTCATAATTTGATGTATCTACAAATTTAACAAATACTGTACCTTCGATGCAATAGACTAAAAGTTAATCATAGACTTTTTCGTGGTACCAGTCTAGCCATCACACATGATGGTGCATCCTGTCTTCATCCAGATATGCTTGAAGCTTTCAACCCACCGATGGAGTTCCGCAACCTCTCCCTCAAGGCCACGCCCGTATATGTCTCGACGTGATGGGGCCTTCAAGTCAGGGTCAACATCTGCTATGGCATCTAGCATATGTTGAAAATATTCGCTTTCAACTGTATGTGCAGAGACACCTACATGGAAAAATCATTTGCAAATACTTTTAAAGGCATGTCTTGCAACTTCTGCTGATTTTTTTACCCCTCTCAATGCTTACTTGATTTTTGGTTGTGTAGCACTTTACCTTCTGTGCAGATAGTTGTCCATGGGTCCTCCTCTCTGCGGGGCTGCACCAGTGTCAGGACGTTGTGCAGCTCGTGTTACACCAACTGTACTAGAGTATGTCCCTGAACTTATCGGTGCTTTTCCTTTCCTTCGAGCGGCTTGTTCACGCTCTATTGTTTCGGTCAGCTCTGGATCTGAATCCTAAGTGCCTTCCTCCTCCTCATCATCCCTCCTTTCCCTTTTACCCGAAATCTCCTCATCAATTTCAGTTTGATCTTCAGCCCTTTGTTGCATCCTCTCTTTTTTGCCCAGAAGGCACTGGCGCATTTCTTCTCGGATCTCTCGGGGACATCTGTCACATTGTTTCATCTCTCCTAGGGATGTCAATGGATCGGGTTCGGCTCGGGTAGACCAATACCATACCCTATCCGTGAAAATTTTACTAATACCATACCTAGATAGTACCCTATTATTTTCGCGGGTATGGATACGGGTATATCCGTCACGGGTATGGATATACCCGCGGATATCCGTATCCGTCCATAAAGTATGAGTCCGCATTCACATCCAAAGACATGTGAAATTTATGAGAATTAGAAAAAAAAGAAATTCAGTCAATTCTTTCCTTTCTAAAGTAA
The DNA here is from genome assembly GCA_022559845.1 of Amorphophallus konjac. Taxonomy (NCBI): domain Eukaryota; kingdom Viridiplantae; phylum Streptophyta; class Magnoliopsida; order Alismatales; family Araceae; genus Amorphophallus; species Amorphophallus konjac. The sequence goes on along the minus strand of CM040121.1, from coordinate 52,570,142 downwards.
TTTTTATATTTTATAAAAACGACCTTATAATTTTAGCAAGAAGTACAAACTCACAAACACAACAAGACGGCTAACGGATTGGGTTCGTGTCAAAATCATAGGTCTAACATGCACAATAAGTTATTAAGAGCGGGTTCGGATCGGGTACGGGTTTGGGTGCACTAAATCCATACCCTATCCGAATACGAAACGGGTATTTTAAACATATCCAAACCTGAATCCATATCCGTTTATTCGGGTATTACCCGACCCATCACGGGTCGGGTAATGCGGGTAATCGGGTTTACGGATATTTTTGACATCCCTAATCTCTCCTCTTATCCCTGCCAAATGTTGCTTTCCTATAGTAATTCCGCCGTGTATCTCCTTACCATAATAATTGCATTTTACTTTTCTTCTCCCAGCATCAACTAAGGAGAGGTGGGCCCACCCCGGATCCTTTTGCCCTTGCTGCTCTTGATCTTATTCACATCTAGGCATGATGCTGTATTAAGACAACAAAAAATAAATGGTTGTAAGTACAATGAAAAAATACAATGAAACATAATTGAGCTTTAAATTATGTTGAATTGAGATAATTAGACAAAACCCTCAAATTTAAACAGCTAATTAGGGATTAATTTGGAGTTTTATCCTAACCACCCTTCATTAAATGCAATTAGCAGCATGCTCCCACCTTAAATTATTCAATAAAACTTAATTGTGCTTCAATTGACCCTAACTAAATCTAATTAGACAAAAGTCTCAAATTTAAATAGTTAATTAGGACTTAATTATCTATTGTACCCTAATCACCTTTCATTAAATGTAATTAGCAGTACGTTCCCGTCCTAAATTATTCAATAAAGCTTAATTGAGTTTCAATTGACTCTTACTAAACTTAATTAGACAAAAGTCTCAATTTTAAATAATTAATTAGGATTTAATTATCAATTTTATCTTAATCATCTTTCATTAAATGCAATTAGCAGTATGCTCCTGTCCTAAATTATTCAATGAAGTTTAATTGAGTTTCAATTAACCCTAATTAAATTTAATTAGACAAAAATCCTAAATTTAAATAATTAATCAGGGTTTAATTATCAATTTTACCCTAATCACCCTTTATTAAATGCAATTAGCAGCATGCTCCCATCCTAAATTTTTCAATAAAATTTAATTGAGCTTCAGTTGACCCTAATTAAACTTAATTAGACAAAACTCTCAAATTTAAATAGCTAATTAGAGCTTAATTTGGAGTCTTAACATATTTCACATATGAAAATTAATATATTTAAGAGCACCTTACCTACAACAAAAAAATTATCAAATCAAAAAAAAAAAACTTACAAGATCTATTAGGAATAAGAGCTAAGAAAACGCTTTCGCTGCGGCTACACGCTGCAAACTCCAAGAAACGGCGACAACGACAGCAAACCCTCCCCCTCAAGGGGCATGGTTGGCAGTATCGGCCGATACGTTTCGACCGAAACCGATACGCTTCGGCCGAAACCGATACGTTTCGGCCGGTACCGATCCGAAACCAGACCTTAACACTGTTGCAGGTCCGAAACCTAAAAAATATATACTTTTTTAATGGTTTCGGACGAAACCATTAAGGGTTTCGGCCGAAACTGACCTGTTTTGGTCCGAAACCGACAGTTTCGGCCGAAACCAGACATGATCACTATTTTTTTTAGTTTTTTGAATGCTTTCAACCGGTTTCGGCTGAAACCGAAACCGGTACCGAAACCGGTACGTATCGGTTTCGGTATCGGCCGAAACCGGTACCGAAATCGATACTGCCATCCTTGTTAAGGGGCCTCCAACACCTTGCAACAGCTCCCTTCTCCCTCAGATATGAGAATCTGAGGGAGTTACAGAAGTGAACTCTCCCGGTTTCGGGCCGAAACGGATAAGTTTCGGGCGAAACCGGTATCGGTTTCGCTCGAAACCATTTTAAATTTCGGACCTGCTATAGTGAGCAGGTCCGAACTCATATCGATATCGGCTAAAACCGATACGTTTCGACTGAAACGTATCGGTTTCGGCCGATACTGCTATCTATGGGTTCGAGAGTATAGGAACTTTTGTGCAGTCATTGACCAAATCTCAGATGGATGATTTCATTGAATGAACAACCTTATTACCTGGGATAACAGTCTAAGCTGGAGGCTCTCTGGAGTATATGGGTAAAATGCTGATATGGACAGAGGACATGATCAGACCTGACACATTGCCATGAAAACCACGGATCACCAACATGATTGATAGGCAATTGATCGAAGTTGAGGAAAAAGTCAACAAGTCCAAGGAGAAAATTGAATGATTGGATGGAAGAAAAGGGATTATTGAGACTCAGTTTGACAAACCAAGGATGCACTCAGAGTAATTCTTGGAACTGAAATAGAATTTACTTTGTAAATATATGTATCACAACAATACCTTTCTTCTTTTTTTTTTGAAGAAAAGGGAAGAGAATGATGGGTTTTACGATGTGAGAGGGGCGAGGGAAGAGAACAAGGAGTATGTTGGCATTTGCATCGGAGGCTAACGGGACCCTGTTGGGGAGGCGCCTGGGGCCGATGGCCAGTGATCACCTGAGACCTCCTGCTATTGCATTTGGCCACCCGAGAGTCAACAGTTCAGGACCCCTGGGCTTCCGGTGCCTCAATTGAGGCTACCAGAGAGCCTACATCGGGAAGCTTTGGTGTCAGGCCTGCGGCAGGGAGGCTCACCGGCAAGCTACTTGCACATAGTGATCGAGTTGGAGGGACTACCTGTCCTATGTGGAGGTGGTCAGCCAATCTTCTAGGTATCCGGCGAGAGGATAGGAGTCTGGGGGGACGGTGGCAATGGTGCTCCTGAACGAATGGTTGAAGGCACGATCTTCTTGGGTGGAGTGCTGCTGTCTCACCTCTTGAAGGCAAGCCACAACTGGGGGAAATGATGGAAGCCCTGGCTAGAGACGGAGGGAGGATGGTTGGTAGGTTCACAGTTTGGGGCCTAGGGCTTTTCTAGCCATCGAGAGTTCTGAGGAGGTCGTGAGTAGACTGGCGGAGGGGGGTATTCTTTGGGGGGGGGGTTGTCTTCTCGGAGTGGCGAGATGGGAGGGAAGGAGGGGAACCTATTCAGATCCTCGGGTGCTTTGTGTCTCCCTATACTTGTGGGGGATCCCTCTCACCATCTGCGACAGGGAGGGGGTTCAATTGGTTTGTCCAGGGCTTTGGGATCCTGCCAAGGATGGCAAACTCGGTTTCGGTCTCGGTTTCGCCCGGGTCCGAAACCGAGTCGACTCGGTTTCGGTTTCGGCCGAAACCGGCCGAAACCCATATAACAGGTTAAAAAAATTAAAATTAATTCTAAAAAATCATAAAAAATATAAATAACCACTTAAAATCACAAAAAATCATAAAAATCATTACACATGCATTTCATTGTATAAGTTAGTGCAATAACCTTGAAGTAGACAACTACAAAAATTCAACTTCAAACATTGAACATGTGTAAGTCATATTCCATTGTACATTAATAGAAGCAGTACAATAAACCAATTTGGACAAAATAAATGTTACAAAAATTCATTGATTCTTACCTAATATGGATAATAATTACTAGAAGAACCTTCTCCCTCATCGTCTGGCCCTTGATGTCGATACCCATAACCAGGTTGCATGTATGGTCTATATTCACTATAACCAAACAATGAGGTGGGCAAGTCCTGCATCCCTCTTTGGATCCCTCTTGGAGTGTTTGGTTGGCTTGATTCGAATCCAGTATCAACATAGGAATCTTGAGGAAGAGAAGAGTCACTGGTCGAATATGGATGGAACTGAAATGATGGTTCATAATTCTGGGCCCCATAAATAGCTGCTTCATGTTGGCCACCTTCGTAACCTGGTGAACCATATCCGTGCTGACCTTGACTGTATCCACCTGCACCACCTGCACCACCTGCACCACCTGTACCACCTGCACCACCTCCGGGATGATCATCATCATCATCAGAATCATAAGAAACCAGTCGCCTTTTAACCTTTGAGGATGCTTTTTTGTCTTTTGGAGTGCTTTTTTCAATCAACTTTGACACGAGTCCTTTTCCCCTTGGCGTGTGCCTCACATAAATCTGCTTCAACTCCTCAATTGTCGGGTCCTCTCGAGCAGCAGCATTTGCCCTCTCAGTTTGCCCATGCACTGATGTACTTCTTCTTAAGGAGGACATTCTAGGAGTGACTGGCCTGCTATCTGTATCTGAGTGTCTAGCTGGCTCAAACTCGAACTGCTCCTCAGTGTCATCAACCACCCTAGACTGGTGCGCATGAGTATCTCTGGCCCTCTTTGATTTGCTTCTTAATTCGGGATCTCTTGTCTCATCTTCATCAAGTATGCCCTCTGCCCATCTTCTATCATCAACATCAAAAACGGGCTCATCAACCTGCTCTCGTGTCTCCACCCAAGACTGCAAGGGATTATCATCATCAAATAAGGCATCCACATCAATCTCTACGGCGGCATCCTCGGCGACGCGTTTGTCTCGCAGCTGTTGTCTCAACCTCATATTCTTTATTCTCAACCTCATATTGTAGTGGCAGTACACTAATTTCTCTAACCGATCAGCCTTTAGCCGATTGCGAACCTTTGAGTGTATAAGGCTGAACGTGCTCCAATTCCTTTCACATTGGCTTGCTGATGTGGTTTGACTCAACACCCTGATTGCAATGAAAGCCAATGCAGAACTGCCCGATTGTCTATTGTTCACCATGATCCACCAGTCAGCTGTTACACCAACCAACCATAAACAAATAAATATAAGATGTAAATAAAAATTAATTAAGGAAGATGTAATTGCAAAGAAAGCACAAAGATGAAGTATACCTGGGCTCACTCTTCCCACTGCGTATTGCAATTGGGAGTCAGAATACGTCCCACTTTTCATTCTATAGGAGGTCATCTACAAAAATTACATAATAGATTAGCATTACTACGTAAGTAAATTCTATACCTCTTATTCATGAAATCAAACAGGCCAACCTCTACTTCCGCCTGAAGCCTCTTATCTTGTGTCCTCGATAAACGACCAATGACTCTTAAAGTGCCTTGAAGCACCTCGGCATCAACATGTGCATTGGCATTGTACATTAATCGAGGGTTCAGAAAATAACCTGCATTTGTATATAGTTAATGTATGGTCAATAATATATGAATACAAATAATCACTCACCAGCTGCATGCAAGTCGTGGTGTAATGTGGTGTCCCATCTATGGTCAATAATCTTCCACCACTTTGCATGTTCTTTGGGAAGGGACTCCTGCAACTCCAATTTCGCACGGTCCATGGCCTCATACAGATATCCCATATCATTCTTGTCATCGCCATCCACCAATCTTAGGACCTTCACGAGGGGAGTGACTACTTTCATGTATCGTGTTACTCTGTCCCAGAATTTGTTGTCGTCCACGATGTGACAGACATCCAAATAGTCCATCTGAGCATCAACATTGCCCTTGTCGATGTATTCCCGCAGGACATTGTGGTACATGAAAGCTTTCAACTCATTCTTATACCTGTGCAAAGAAATAAAATTTGAATCAAATACGGATCATAACTATAAGGATAAAGAAGTAATAATTGAGTTCAACAGTATACCCATGTAGAGACTCCAAAGAAATGAAATTTGAAGCAAATCTGGTTGGCCCTGCACGGATAATATCTCGCCCCCCACTTGCATGCTCCCTGAACATGTTCAATATCCTAGGATGGCCATAAATATACTGGGTAATCTTTTGTCCCCTTTCAACCGTCTTCTTCACATGTTTGTCCTTCCCTATGTCTTCAAGTATGAGATCAAGACAATGTGCTGCGCATGGGAGCCAAAATAAATGCCTGCGCTTATGCATCAATTTCCTCCCTGCAGCCTTATAACTGGCTTCATTATCAGTCACAACTTGTACAACATTTTCTTCACCAATTTCGTCTACCATGTTGTCCATCAAATGAAACAAATAATTGGCATTTTTTTCAAAATTTGATGCATCTACAGATTTTACAAATACTGTACTTTCGATGCAATACACCAAGAAGTTAATCATGGACTTTTTCGTGGTACCAGTCCAACCATCACACATAATAGTGCATCCTCTCTCCATCCATATATGCTTGAAGCTTTCAACCCACTGATGGAGCTCCTCAACCTCTCCCTCAAGGCCACGCCCGTATATGTCCCGACGTGACGGCGCCTTCAAGCCAGGGCCAGCATCTGCTATGGCATCCAACATAGGTTGAAAATATTCACTTTCAGCAGCATGTGCAGGGACACCTGCATGAAAAAATCATTTACAGATGCTTTTAAATGCATGCCCTGCAACTTCTGCAGATTTTTTGACCCCTCTTAATGCACTTTTGATCTTAGGTTGTGTAGCCTGGGGCCTTCTGTGGAGATAACTGTCCATGGGGCCTGCTCTCTGCGTCTGCGGGGGCGGGGCAGCAACATCAGGACGTCGTGCAGCTGTACTGGAGTAGGTCCCTCCTGAACCCATGGGTGCCTTTCCTTTCCTTCGAGCGGCTTCTTCACGCTCCCTTGCTTCAGTCAGCTCCGGATCAGAATCTTCAGTGCCTTCCTCATCATCATCCCTCCTAACCCTTCTGCCAGAAATCTCCTCAGCAATTTCCTCCTCATCCTCAGCCCTTTGTTGCACCCTCTTCTTTTTCCCCAAAAGGCACTGGCGCATCTCCTCTCGCACCTCTCGTGGACAGTGGTCGCATTGTCTCACCTCTCCTCGTACCCCTGCCAAATGTTGCTTTCCTCTGGTAATTCCGCCATACATCTCCCTACCACAATAATTACATTGAACCTTCCTTCTCTTAGCATCAACTAAGGACATGTGGGCCCACCCCGGATCCTCCTGCCCTTGCTGCTCCTCTGTTTGATGACGTCTAGGCATGATGCTACATTAAGACAATCAAGGACAATCTCTTGTAAGTACAATGAAAAAAATACAATTCAACATGAAAGAGCTCCAAATTAGTCAATGAAGCTTAATTGAGCTTCAATTGAACTTTACTAAACCTAATTAGAGGAAAGCCCCAAAATTAATAATGTAATTAGGGCTTAATTAACACATATAGCCTAATCACCTTTCATAAAAATTAATCCCGAGCATGAAAGAGCTCCAAATTAGTCAGTGAAGCTTAATTGAGCTTCAATTGAACTTTACTAAACCTAATTAGAGGAAAGCCCCAAAATTAATAATGTAATTAGGGCTGAATTAACACATATAGCCTAATCACCTTTCATAAAAATTAATCCCGAGCATGATAGAGGTCCAAATTAATTAATGAAGCTTAATTGAGCTTCAATTGAACCTTACTAAACCTAATTAGACGAAAGCCCCAAATTTAATAGTCTAATTAAGATTTAATTTATAATTTTAGCCTAATCACTCTTGACAAAAATTAATTACCAACATGATAGAGGTTAAAATTAATCAATGGAACTTAATTGAACTTGAATTGACCCTTACAAAACCTAATTACATGAAAGCCCTAAATTTAATAGTCTAATTTAAGCTAAACTAACATTTTTAGTCTAATCACTAAATTAACAGAATTATTTAACAAAATAATCATGTAAGAAATCTTACCTAGCCCTAACCAGAGCTAATTAGGGCAAGGTGGTGGGCGCCGCGGGAGGGGATCGCGGGCTAGGGCTGGCCGGCTGGCAGGTCACGCGCGCACGCACGCACGTGCAGGCCAGGCCGCGGGCAGAGCGCGCAGGGGGGGCCGCGGGGCTGGCGGGGGCCGCGGGGCTGCTGCTGTTGCTGCTCCGCGGCGGCTGCTGCTGTTGCTGCTCCGCGGCTGCTGCTGCTCCTGGCTGCTGCTGCAGCAGGGCGGGAGGGTTTCTGGCTGCTGCTGCTGCAGGGCGGGAGGGGATCGGCTGCTGCTGCTGCTGCTCAACTTGTTTCCGCCGCGGCTGCTGCTAGGGCAGGGGGGTTTCGGGGGCGGGAGGAGGGGAGAGGAGCAGAGCAGGAGGGGACAGGGGGTTTCGGGGTCGGGGGAGCCTCACGTGAACTCCTAAGTTTGGAGTTCACGTGAATCGCCCGAAACCGAATGGTTTCGGGACGAAACCATTCGGTTTCGGGCGAAACGGGTATCGGTTTCGCCCGAAACCGATACCGTAACCCGAAACCGTTTAAGCTACAGTGAAATGGGCTTAAACGGTTTCGGGTACGTCCGAAACCGATACGTTTCGGCCGAAACGTATCGGTTTCGGCCGAAACGGACAACCATGGATCCTGCAAGATGAAGGGCTCCGGATCAAGAGTTATTCTTCGGTCCGTTGTTGAAGTCCTTGTGAGGGTTTCGTCGATGGCGGCTATTCTATCTGTCATCAAAGCCTCCAAGCCAAGGAGACCTTCCCAGTTAGAGTTGTCTGTAGGGGGTTTGTCACAAGGTTTGTGGACTCGCCCCGACTCAGGCGTGCCGTATTGTATCTGGGAAAATCTGATACATGATTCACCTAGGATCGGTCGAGTCAAGGCGGGTCATCGCTGAATCGAAGAGGCTCGGCCCAACTCGTGGGATATGCCCCGAGTCAGGTCTGATTCAGAACTGGTACGGCATGAGACTTAAGCGTACCGGATCGGTCGCTCGAGACGCTTTCCTCCATGGGCGTTCTCTACGTTCATGTCATTGTTCACCCAAGACCCTTGGCTATGGACCTACAGTGTGTTCGTATTGCCGGTGGCAATTGGGTCGATTTTCGGCGTGTTTGCACGGTTTGGAGGCAGATCCGTCGTCGGAGAAGCTTGATGAGGCGGATTTATTCTGATTTGAGTTTGTTCAGGTTGGATTTGAGCTTGAGTTCGAAGGTAACCCCTCAACCCGAACCCTGCAACACTAGATCCCATGAGATGTGACTTTTGTGCGATTTTTGGGTATTAAACGATTGGAAAACATGTTGAAAGTGATTCAACCGCAATTGCAACATGTTTCCCCCTAGATTTACACGGATTTAGCCTAGATCTAGGGTGGGTTCGAAATTATTTTTAATTTTGAATAATAATTAAATAAATTCCACTATCGAAAAATTTCACTTATAAAAATAAATAAATTCAAAAAATTAAGAAAGTAAGAAATGAAATTAGATGAATGCATACACAGGCTGGTATTGGCATTGATCTAACTTTTTCGTGCGAATCCATGATTAAATTAATTTTTTGAAAATTTTGAAATATAATTATATTTATATATTATTAATTTTAGAAAAATTAAAAACTGAGAAATTTTGTTGAATACTTGAATGATGCATGCATACACATGTATTGGCATGGATGTAACATTTCCATCTTATTCCATCATGGATTGAAATTTTTTTGTAAACTTCTATATTTAATTACATTTTAATATTATGTTAATTAATAAATTAAGGTAATGATAATGATTGAAGCTCACATACACATGTATTGCCATAGATGTAACAACTTCATGTGCATCCATGATGAAATTAATTTTTGGTAATTCAAGTGCAACTATTTTGCGAATTTAAAAATATGGCTATAAATTGTATGATATTTTAGATGCCTCCAAGAGCACAAAGCGATGACGTCAGATGGGTCATGCTTGATAACAATAGGCACCATTTTAAGTGCAACTATTGTGGCCATACTGGAAGGGGGTGTGGAGTCTTCCGCCTTAAGAAGCACCTTGCGAGAGTTCATTTGAGTTGGTTTTAATTTGAATTCATGTTTGACAATAGGAGTTCATTTGAATTGAGTACTTGACATGATTGTGCATTTTCTACTCAATTAGGTTCTGCAATGTCTTATGAATCTAATGATGATATAAATGTTGTATTTAGGGAGGTTTTGGCAAAAGATTACAGGTTAAAATGTCAAAACAGTTCACACAGGATTCTGTTTTGTAAAAAAAAAAGCAGCTAATTGAGCTGCTGAAGTGACTTGGCGCAAGTTGGGCTGAGTCAATTGCGACTCGGGCGTACCATATTGGATCAGGAAAAACTCGATCTGGTATGCATCCCCAAGTCGGTAACCCTAGTTGTGCAGAGGTAGGTGGCGGCGACAAACCTAGGGTTTAGGGGTGGCGAGCGAGAGGAAGGAGATGAGTAGGGAAAGGATATTGGATCAGGAAAAACTCGATCTGGTATGCATCCCCAAGTCGGTAACCCTAGTTGTGCGGAGGTAGGTGGCGGCAACAAACCTAGGGTTTAGGGGTGGCGAGCGAGAGGAAGGAGATGAGTAGGGAAAGGCCGGCATTCGAATTTCGAATCCATCGCTGGCTGAATTTCTCCCAAGAACACGGTGGATTTGGGCTCGGCGGATCATGATCGGGTTGCGAAGGATGCAAGATTGGATCGGACCCGATGTTTCAGGTGTTTGGAACAATTCGGGTTGCAGACATGAATCGGTGGGTCAGCGGGCTCACACCTGTGACTTACCTGCTAAGGAACTGCTGTGAACGAGTCTAGGGGGACCCGCATAAGGTCCTCCTCCCAGCCGATAGGCGGTCCATGGCCTGTGGAATTCCAGCTTTGTGGCATCGACGGTGGTGCGGCCTTCACCGGCAGGCGTGCAGTGGTGGTGCATCCCTCTCCAATGGAGATGCTTGGCAGGGCAACGATGGCCTCCGAGGTCGATCGGCCTCCGAGAGGTGCCGACTTCGTCATGAGGCTATTGAGCACTCACCTAGAGTCAGTGCTCCAACTGTGTCCACTGATCGAAGGACCTTGCACCGGAGGCACAGAGGAAGGGTGGGACTGGCGGTACCTGTCTATGGCGGCAGCTGCATTGAAGACCGGAATGGTCTGTAATCAGGGTGATTCGGTCGGCTCTGGGATGGAGCTTGAAGAAGCTCGCGGCGGAGTTTCCTGTTCACAGGCTGGGAGAGCTCCAATCTCGCCGGCGGCCGTTGGCCTCCATAGTGGAGGCAGATTCCTGCTGCTCGAGGGTCCCCTGAGTTGGGAGGCAAGAGGCCCCGGACTTTGGGGTAAAGATTTGGCCTGAGCCAGGCTTTCATGGCACAAAAATGGCTGTTGTCCGGGCTTTTGATGGGCAACAATGTCCAGGGGTCTCGCCCGCCCGCCAACCTTTGCTGCTTGAGGATGAGAGATGTACTATACCTTTTGTGCCAAGTTTCCTAGTCATGTCGGTGCAGGAGGACATCACCTTCATGGAGGTAGCCTGAGTCGAGGACAACCTGCTAGAGAGTGTTTGTGCCAATGAAGGGGAGGAATGAACCCTGGGAAAAGTAGAGGTGAAGGAGGTTATAATGCGGGTGCAAAGATTCATGGGGGAGCAGGCTAAGGGAGGCGGCAAGCATGATTGGAGTATCCTGTGAGGGGATTGACAAGGATGTTAGATCAGTGTTCTCTAAAATTCAGAAAATGTGGTTGATGGGATTGGCTAGGGATGCTAAGGTCGGGAAAATTGCTAGAAGAGGGGGAGTGGAGATGAAAGAGGAAGAGAAGGAGCCAGAATAGGTTAGGAGACAGGGAGAGGGGACTCTCAAGAGTAATTCCCATGCATATTGTCACATGGAATGTGAGAGGGGTGTGTGGACCAGAAAAAAGAAGTGTGGTGAGGGAATTTGTGTGGAGATGTAAAATTGACATCTTTTGTTTACAGGAATCTAAAATGGATGTTGATGGGACGGGAGTCATGAGGGAAATAAGGGGGAGGAGGCTATCTAAGGGGGTGGCGTCTCTAGCTGTGGGTTCTTTGGGTGGTATCATGGTCCTTGGGAATGACTTTGTAGTGGAAGAGGTGGTGGAAGGAAGGAAGATAGGTCGCTCAGTTATTTCCCTTACTTTCTGTAACCTCTGTGATAGCTTCACATGGGACTTCATTGGGGTTTATGTGCCCTAAGGTAGAGAAGAGAAGGAAGCCTTATGGGAGGAACTCCTTCAACATCATCAGCTTTCTAGCAGGTCACGGTGTATTGGAGGGGACTCCAATTCTGTTGCTACAGTGGGAGAAAGGTTGGGATCTTATGGGATAACAAGGGAAATGGAAGACTTCACAGAATTTATTGAAGAGGTGGCTTTATTGATATTCCCACACCAAACACCCTCTTCACTTGGTTTAATCTCAGAGCAGAGCCTGTTTGTTTAAGACTGGACATGTTTCTGGTGTTAGTGGAGTGGGAAGATCACTTCTCACGTCTTCAAGCTGAATGTTTGGCATGCCCGATTTCAGATCACAAACCCATTCTCGTGACAACCAACAACAGGTTTAACAGGCACTTTTCATTCAAGATGGAAAAGTATTGGCTGAAGGAGGACTTCCTTCAAATGGTAAACAAAAGCTAGACAACACCTATACAGTCAACATCAGCTATGGCAAGGATGGCCATCAAGTTGAAAGTGTTGGCTTGGGAGCTTTCTTTTTGGGGAAGACCTAAAACTATCTTAGGGAAGACTACCAAGGACTATTTGCTGGAACAACTTCATATCTTTGATGCACCAGAGGAAGCTAACCTGCTTGATTAGGAAGACAGAACTATAAGGGAGGCAGCAAGGAAGGAGCTTGAGCATATTCCCCTCAAGGAGGAGATATATTGGAAGCAAAAGATCTAGGGAGATATGGCTACAAGAGGGGGGCAGAAACACTGTATACTTTTGGAAAATTGCTTCCGGGAGAAGGAGAATAAACTTCATCAAGAGTTTGTGGTATGGGGACAGAATACTTTCCAGCATGGTTGACATTAGGTGGCATGCGGTGGACTTCTACGCCACCCTTTTCTCAGAGGAGGATAGTTGACGTCGCTCCTTTATGGATCATCAGTGGCCAGTGATCTCGAAAGAGGACAGAAATATGCGCTCTTCTTCCTTCTCAGTTGAAGAGATCAAAGCGGTAGTGTTCTCTCTGGTTGGGGACAAAGTCTTAGGGCTAGATGATTTCCCCATGTTTTTCTTTAAAAAATGTTGGGATATCTAGTCTGATCTTGTCGAAGCTATACGGGAATTCGAAAAGGGTAAGACTATCTCAGCGGCATCAACAAGATCTCTATTGTCCTTATTCCGAAGAAAGAAGGTGTTGATTTTCTTAAGGATTATAGGCCCATAAGTTTGCTCAACAACATCTACAAAGTTATATCCAAATTGTTAGCTTCTAGGTTGGGAAGAGTGGTGGACAAAGTAGTTAGTAGTAACCAGAGTGCTTTCACTAAAGGGTGGAAGATCCCAAAATTTTTTTTGTCGGTCCAGGAAGTCATTCACTCCTATAAGGTCTTAAGAAGAAAGGTTTTGTGTTAAAGTTGGATTTTGAGAAGGCTTATGACAAGGTCAACTGGCAATGTCTCCTCAATGTGCTTTTATGGTATGGGTTTTGGGGAGAAATGGATTGATTGGATCAGGGTTGCATAACCTCGGCCTTCTTCAAGGTGCTTGTCAACGATGAATCCGCCTCTACCTTCCACAATGGGAGGGTTCTATGGCAGGGAGACCCCCTACTATCTCCTCTCCTTCTTGTTCGAATATCCCACATATTGAGCAGATTTTGGTGACAAGCAAAGGAGAAGAGCCTTACTATAGGGTTCCAAGTTAGGAACTATGGAAGTGACATCTCTCACCTGCAATATGTAGACAATAGTACACTCTTCTTCTCTGAGGGCGAGGAACAGCTACTCAATCTTTTGCTGGAATTGTTGGAGGCGGCCAGTGAATTGAAGGGCAACTTTTACAAGAGTCAACTTTTAGGGATTCATATGGAGGATCACTCCTTATAGAGAGCAGCCCTTATTCTTGATTGCTAGATTGGTCAGTTTTTGATCACATACTTGGGCTTACCGCTAGTTGAAAGAGCCATTCGATGTAGAGATTGGCAAGTAGTATTTCAGAAATTCGAGACTAGGCTGGTTGGATGGAAGGGAAGAGTTCTATCTTATGGGGGAAGGGCAGTTCTATGTAACTTGGTGTTGGAAAACCTTCCGGTCAACTTTCTCTCCATGTTCCCAATTTCATGTTGGGTGATTGCAAAACTACATAGTATTTAATGCAGATTTCTTTTTTGCAAGGTGGTGCAGAAAAGGTGAGAGGTTGGCATGATGTTAATTGGGGTCAGGTTTGTCAAGCTAAAATGAGTGGTGGCATATGCTTCAAGGATATATATATATATATTTTTTGAAAGTGGGTAATACCACAATTATTTAAAATAAAAAAGAGTTAGGGATGTACAAGTATAGTCAAGGAGCTCTCCCCCCCCCCAAAAAAAAATCCCTATACAAAATGCCACATCGAGACGGTGCGGACGACGTTAACCCCCCAACAAAACAAAAAAGAGGTGAGTTGAGAGAATTCACCTTACAAAGCAACTCTCTCCATTCCCTCACTCTATCACAAATAAAAGAAACAAGAGACTTCTCAGCTCTAGTCTCTCTGCTAAAAATCATTCTATTCCACTCACCCCACAAGGACCAAAGAGTGGCATGGAGAACCAACCACCATATGATCGCATCTCCTCTATGGGGCCAAGATCTACCCCACGATCCAATAAGGTGGTACACCTTTGTTTCGCGAGCAATATAGCAGCCGGACTTTGAAGCTAATGAGTCCCACACTTCCCGCGAATACGAACAACTTGCGAATAGGTGGTCTCGAGTCTCCTCACCTTGCCCACACAAGCAACAGGTCGACTGGATGTTGGGGACGAAGCGAGCCAGCCAGTCAAGTGGGGAGCCTCCCATGGGAAATCCTCCAAGTGAGGATCTTCACCTTCAGCGAGCTCCTCGACTTCCAGATCTGCGGGGTGAGAAGGTGACGGCTCCCACCGTCTGAGATAAAGGTGTAGGCGTAACGGACCGAGAAAGACCCCTCCCTACTCCATCTTTAAGTCCACGCATCCTCCCGGAGGGGGTGTGGGGCAAAGTGAAGGAGGCAAATAAGGAGGTCCGGGAACTCCACCATCTATGTCAGCCTGAGATCCCTTCCTGAAAGTCGGCGCCCAAGTGCCCCTGAAAGGTGGGAGTCAAAGGCCTGGTCCACCGTCCCCAACGGGTCGGCAGCAATAGTAAGAGGCTGGGGAAGGTCACCTCGAAAGAGAGCTCACCGCACCATTTTTCCTTCCAGAAAAGGCACCTATTGCCTTTCTCCAGACGAACTTGAACGTCAATAGATATGATGTCCATGCAAGTCAAAATGCCATGCCAAATGGGGGAGATTTGGGAGATGGGTGGAGAATCCAAATCTCAGACCCTCCTCCTATTATAGTACCTCTGCCTGATGAGGTTCGCCCAAAGCCCATCATCTCCTGATCCCAATCTCCAAAGCCACTTGCATAGAAGAGCCAAATTAAAATCTCCCACATCCTTGATCCCCAGACCCCCTTGTTCTTTGCTAGCAACCACCTTCCTTCGCCTTATGTCATGTCATCCCCTACGTGTCTCCCCACTCCCATGCCAGAAGAATCTCCCCTGAGTAGACTCAATCCTCCGTAGTACAATCTTTGAGAATCGGA